>SJYC01139487.1:0-28996 GCA_006408675.1 Madoqua kirkii
ATTCAAAACTAATAATAATATACAAAGGTAACTTTTACTTCTATATGCTGAAGACAAAAGTAGAAAATAATACTGAAACTATCACAATATTTGTTAATTGGTTATACTTGAATACAAAATAAAAAGTTTAATAAAAAAGGACAATAACAATAAAATGTCATTTATAATACCAGAAATCTAACTCCTAGAAATAAGTCTTCCAATAGATGTGCTAAAACTACGAAGTATGGTTGAGACGCTTTAAAAATAACAAAAATGAATAGAAAGAATGCCACATTCCTGCATTGGAACTCACTACTTTGTACCATGTAGAATTTTTTTAAAGAGCCCCAATTATTTACAGTACTGCGTTACTTCCTCCTCTTGAAACAATGGGTGGGACTTTTAACTTGCTTCTAATCTATAGAAGATGTATGGATGTGAGAGTTGGACTATAAAGAAAGCTGAGTACCAAAGAATTGATGCTTTTGAACTGTGGTGTTGGAGAAGACTCTTGAGAGGCCCTTGGACTGCAAGGAGATCCAACCAGTCCATCCTAAAGGAAATCAGTCCTGAATACTCATTGGAAGGACTGATGCTGAAGCTGAAATTCCAATACTTTGGCCACCAGATGCAAATAACTGACTCATTTGAAAAGACCCTGATGTTGAGAAAGACTGAAGGCAGGAGAAGAAGGAAACAACAGAAGATGAGATGGTTGGATGGCATCACCGACACAATGGACATGAGTTTGAATAAACTCTGGGAGTCAGTGATGGACAGGGAAGCCTGGTGTGCTGCAGTCCATGGGGTCGCAGAGTCGGACATATCTGAGCGACTGAACTGAACTGAACGGATGGCAATGGTGAAGGGATTTTACAGATATGATCAACATCTCTAATTATTTTTTTTAAGGGTCATTGTCCTGAGTGGGTCTGGTTAATCACATGAGCCATTTAAAAAGAGTTTAGACAGCAAAGAAGGAAGAAGTCAAGAAACTCATTCCTCCTGGTCTTGATGAAGCGAGCTGCCTTGATTTCTATATGGTGAAAGAACAGATACTGATTCCTGGCCTCTGAGTGAGCCTGAGGCAGCTCTAATGTAGAAAGAGACCAAGGTCTCAAATCAATAAAGAGAAATCACATAACCTATGAGCTGATAAGGCCCTTCATAACATTTACCATGTTTGATGCAGGGGTCCAGTTCCACATGTTGAATGCCTTTGACCCCTATTTATCATTCAATTTGATGACCTAGCTTTGGGCTCCCAATTGCTCTGTCAGATCATGCAATCCATATTCCTGTAGATCAGTCTTAGCCCATAACTACTATTGTAGTTACTACTGTAACACAGATGTTGTTGTTCAGTCACTCAGTCATGTCCGACTCTGTGCAACCCCATGGACTGTAGCACGCCAGGCCTCCCTGACCCTCACCATCTCCTGAAGTTTGCCCAAGTTCATGTTCATTGCATCAGTGATGCCATCCAGCCATCTCATCCTGATGCCCTCCTCTCCTTATGCCCTCAGTCCTTCCCAGCATCAGGGACGTTTTCAATGAGCTGCTATTTGCATCAGGTGACCAAAATACTGGAGCTTCTTCAGCTTCAGCATCAGCCCTACCAATGAGTATTCAGGGTCGATTTCCTTTAAGACTAACTGCTTTGATCTCCTTGCAGTCCAAGGGACTCTCAGGTGTCTTCTCCAGCACCACAGTTCAAAGGCATCAATTCTTTGTCGCTCTGCCTTCTTTACAGCCCAGCTCTCACAACCGTTCATGACCACTGGGAAGACCATAGCCCCCCACAGGCCTCTGTCAGAAGAGTAATGTCTCTGCTTTTCAACACACAGTCTAGATTTGTCATAAATTTCCTGCCAAGAAGCAATCATCTTCTGATTTCATGGCTGCAGTCACTACCCACAGTGATTTTAGAGAGCCAGAGGAGGAAATCTGTCACTTCTTCCACTTTCCCCCCTTCTATTTGTCATGAAGTAATGGAGCCAGAGGCCATGATCTTAGTTTTTTTAGTATTTAGTTTTAAGTCGGCTCTTTCAGTCTCTTCCTCCAGCCTCAAGAGTCTCTTAATCTCCTCTTTGCTTTCTGCCATTAGAGTGGTATCATCCGTATATCTGAGGCTGTTGATGCTTCTTTCACGTATCTTCCAGCTTGTAACTCATCCAGCCTGGAATTTCTCATGATGTGCTCTGCACACAGTTTAAACAAGTGGGGTGACAGGGGACAGCCCTATCCTGCTCCTGAACCAATCAGCTTTTCCACACAGGGTTCTAAATGTTGTTTCTTGACCCACATACAGATTTCTTAGGATACAGATAAGATGGTCTGGTCCTCCCATTTTTTTAAGAGCTTTTCACAGTTTGCTATGATCCACACAGTCAAAGGCTTTAGCACAGTTGATTAAACAGAGGTAGATGTTTTTCTGGAATTCCCTTGCCTTCTCTATGATCCAGCAAATGTTGGCAATTTGATCTCTGGTTCCTCTGCCTTTTCTAAATCCAGCTTGAATGTCTGGAAGTTCCTGGTTCATGTAATGTTGAAGCCTAGCATGCAAGATTTTAAGCATCACCTTACTAGCATGGGAGATGAGTACAACTGTCCAATGGTTTGAACATTATTAAGCCCCACCCTTCTTGGGAATGGGAATGAGGACTGACCTTTACCAGTTCTGTGGTCACTACTGGGTCTTCCAGATAGCTGACACTTATATGAGCCTCATTGTACAGGAGACAGGGATCAAGACCATCCCCCATGGAAAAGAAATGCAAAAAGCAAAATGGCTGTCTGGGGAAGCCTTACAAATAGCTGTGCAAAGAAGAGAAGCGAAAAGCCAAGGAGAAGAGGAAAGATATAAGCATTTGAATGCAGAGCCAAAGAATAGCAAGAAGAGATAAGAAAGCCTTCTTCAGTGATCAATGCAAAGAAATAGAGGAAAAGAACAGAATGAGAAAGACTAGAGATCGCCTCAAGAAAATTAGAGACACCAAGGGAACATTTCATGCAAAGATGGGCTCAATAAAGGACAGAAATGGTATGGACCTAACAGAAGCAGAAGATATTAAGAAGAGGTGGCACGAATACACAGAAGAACTGTACAAAAAAGATCATGACTCGGATAATCACAATGCTGTGACCACTCATCTAGAGCCAGACATCCTGGAATGTGAAGTCAAGTGGGCCTTAGAAAGCATCACCACAAACAAAGCTAGTGGAGGTGATGGAATTCCAGTGGAGCTGTTTCAAATCCTGAAAGATGATGCTATGAAAGTGCTGCACTCAATACGCCAGCAAATTTGGAAAACTCAGCAGTGGCCACAGGACTGGAAAAGGTCAGTTTTCATTCCAATTCCAAAGAAAGGGCAATGCCAAAGAATGCTCAAACTGCCACACAATTGCACTGATCTCACATGCTAGTAAAGTAATGCTCAAAATTCTCCCATTCAGGCTTCAGCAATATGTGAACTGTGAACTTCCTGATGTTCAAGCTGGTTTTAGAAAAGGCAGAGGAACCAGAGATCAAATTGCCAACATCTGCTGGATCAAGGATAAAGCAAGAGAGTTCCAGAAAAACATCTATTTCTGCATTATTGACTATGCCAAAGCCTTTGACTGTGTGGATCACAATAAACTGTGGAAAATTCTGAAAGAGATGGGAATACCAGACCACCTGACCTGCCTCTTGAGAAACCTATATACAGGCCAGCAAGCAACAGTTAGAACTGGACATGGAACAACAGACTGCTTCCAAATAGGAAAAGGAGTACGTCAAGGCTGTATATTGTCACCCTGCTTATTTAACTTATATCCAGAGTACATCATGAGAAACGCTGGGCTGGAAGAAACACAAGCTGGAATCAAGATTGCTGGGAGAAATATCAATAACCTCAGATATGCAGATGACACCACCCTTATGGCAGAAAGTGAAGAGGAACTCAAAAGCCTCTTGATGAAAGTGAAAGAGGAGAGTGAAAAAGTTGGCTTAAAGCTCAATATTCAGAAAACAAAGATCATGGCATCCGGTCCCATCATTTCATGGGAAATAGATGGAGAAATAGTGGAAACAGTGTCAGACTTTATTTTGGGGGGCTCCAAAACCACTGCAGATGGTGACTGCAGCCATGAAATTAAAAGACGCTTACTCCTTGGAAGAAAAGTTATGACCAACCTAGATAGCATATTCAAAAGCAGAGACATTACTTTGCCAACAAAGGTCCTTCTAGTCAAGGCTATGGTTTTTCCAGTGATCATGTATGGATGTGAGAGTTGGACTGTGAAGAAGGCTGAGCACTGAATAACTGATGCTTTTGAACTGTGGTGTTGGAGAAGACTCTTGAGAGTCCCTTGGACTGCAAGGAGATCCAACCAGTCCATTCTGAAGGAGATCAGCCCTGGGATTTCTTTGGAAGGAATGATGCTAAAGCTGAAACTTCAGTACTTTGGCCACCTCATGCGAAGAGTTGACTCACTGGAAAAGACTCTGATGCTGGGAGGGATTGGGGGCAGGAGGAGAAGCGGACGACAGAGGATGAGATGGCTGGATGGCATCACTGACTCGATGGACGTGAGTCTGAGTGAACTCCAGGAGTTGGTGATGGACAGGGAGGCCTGGCGTGCTGCAATTCATTGGGTCGTGGAGTCAGACACAACTGAGCAACTGAACTGAACTGAACTGAACTGATATGAGCCTCACCATGAGCATCTACCACTTCAGCTTGGTCCACCTTCAGCCTTAGGGCTTCAGGAGCATCCAAGAAATCAACAATAAAATCACAGTCCAAGTCTATGAGATCCAGGTGAAATTAATATTTGAGTTGATCCAGAGTATTGACATATGTCTGGGGCCACTTTCACACATTCACAAACTGTGAAGTTGAAGAGCCAACTGGATTAGGGGTACCTGACCTTGGGACAGGCTAACCTAAAAAGGAAAGCTTATGTTGATGAAACTGTGGTCAAAACCTCATTGTAATACTTTGCCTACCTGCTTACTTCTAAACTCATCCAAGAACAAGGTTAGGAGATAAGGGAGGGCAGTAGGAACCTGTTTCTCCCTCCATCCAATATCTCCATCCCTCAAGTTAGTAGCTTTCTGCCCGCCCCACTCCATCTTAGAGGGTATCTGGCTTCTTTACTTTATGCTGGTTATTTAACTACTTCACCCTCCGTTTCTGACCTACCAAATGCAGATTTGGAAAATCTGAATCAGCTTTCAGCTGTCGAAAGTGTTTAATTCAGGGCACTCTTGGTGGGTGGCTTTCTGCAGGGCTTATGTATTTTCTCTTACTGTAAATCCCTTTCCTCTTTTGCGCTCCTCTCTTCCTGGATTATTTAGTTGTCTCTTCATTTGTCTTTTCCCACTCCCCATTCCATCCCCTATTCTCCAATTTACTTTACATCCAGAGCAAACTATGATGCTATCTCAGTTGTTACAACAATCAGTCAAAGTGCCCTGTGTAGCAAAAATGGAAAACGAAGGAAGAAGAAATGAATACCAAAGAGGACCCTGAGTTTAAAATCAAATCCCAGACTCTGCCAGCAATTTGACTGCAGCCTTGTGAGCCCTGGCCCTGGGTAGAGCACCCATATAAATCATGCCTAGACTTTGAACTATGGAAAATAAGATAATTAGTGAGTGTCATTTTAATTCCCCAGATTTGTGGTAATTTGTTACTTAGCAATAGAAACCCAAACTAAAATTTCTAAATCACACTCAAATTAACCTATAAATTTAACAAAATTCCAATAATAATCCTAGCAGCTTTTTTAAAAATTAAAATTAACAAGCTAATTCTAAAACTTTACTAAGAAAATGCAAAAAAATGAGTCAAGTAAATCTTGAAAACGAATAAAGCTGGATTACTTACATTCTTAGGTATCAATACATAAATCTACAGAAATATTGGTGCAAGGATAGATATATAAATTAAAAAAAAAAACAGCAGAGAGTTCTCAGATAGATCCACATGTGTGTGCTCATTGAAATCCCAGGTGGCTCAGCGGTAAAGGATACACCTGCCAATGTAGGAGACCCAAGAGGCATGGGTTCCATCCCTAGGTCAGGAAGATCCTCTGGAGAAGGAAACGGCAACCCAGTCCAGTATCTTTGCCTGGAAAATACCATGGAGAGAGGAGCCTGGTGGGTTGCAATTCATCGGGTCACAAAGAGTGGTATATGACTGAGGACTCATGCACAATGACTTAATGTTCATGTTTGGTGATGATAACGTCACTGAAGTTTGTTGTCAAAAATAGCCTTTTCATTAAATGGTGCTGGGTCAGTTGAATATTCATAAATAACATGGATAAAGCTTGACCCATAAAATTTTAATTTGAGATGGATCATAGATATAAATATAAGATGATCGTAATAAACCTTTCAGGACAAAATATAGGTGATCTTCAAGTGCTTGAGGTACTCAAAGATCCCTGAAACAGTTCACAGAAACCAAATAATGAAAGAAAAAAAATGATAAGTTGGTTTTGATGAAATTAAGAATACCTGTTCCACAAAGGACACTGTTTTGAGGGTGAAGAGAAAACCCACTGGCTAGAATAAGATAACTGCCTCATATATATCCATCAGAAAACTTGTCTTCAGAGTATGTATACTTCTTATTCAATAGAAATCAATCAATAAAATTAAGAAAATCAATTAATAAGAAAACCACAGATCATGATTTTATATATGGGGAAAAGATAAAGGCTTATAAAGAGAGGAGATTCAAGTGATCAAAAGCATGAAATCATGTTCAGCATCATTAGTCACCAGCAAAATGCAAATTAAAAATATAGTGAGGTATCACTGCACAGAAACTGGAATTGTTAAAATTAGAAGATTAATAATACCAAATGTTGCCTTCTTTAAAGGGACTTGGATATGAGATAAACTTCAGATTTTTGACTTGAGATTCAGTTTAAATTACTAATGCAGGCTCTTTTAGGGTCTTATTAAAATTTTTTATTTTTAATTGGAGGATAACTGCTTTATAATATTGTGTAGGTTTCTGCCGTTTATCAACATGAATCAGCCTTAGATATATGTATGTCCCCTCCCTCTTGAAACTTCCTCCCACCTGCCACCCCATGCCACCCTCTAGGTTGTCACAGAGCACCGGTTTGAGCTCCCTGCATCATACAGTAAATTTCCACTGGATATTGAATTTTACATTTGGTAGAGTGTATATTTCAATGCTACTTTCTCAATTTTCCCCACCCTCTCCTTCCCAGCTGTGTTCATAAGTCTGTTTTCTATGTCTAATGCAGGGTTTTATTCTTTCTTTTACTGCTCACGTTAATATTCTCAGGGAACATTACAGATACTAACTAGTAAGCTTTTTGGAAGAAAATCTGTGGTTCTTTATGTTAACAAAGAAAACTATGGTACTCTTCAGTACAATGGGGAGAAAGCACAAACAAGACAAGAAGAGAGGGGTTCATAGAAAGCTTCCAAACAGAACTCAGTTATAGCATATATTACTCTCTATGAAATGATGTGAAGAAACTTCTAGAGACATCATGTCCAGGGAACTGATTATTGCACTTTTGTGTTTTGTTTGCCTTTATAGTCTTTCTCTTCAATTCTTTTCTTGTAGAAATAACTAAAAAATAATAAGTATAATGGGAGAATACTTGCAGACAGCAATGTACCACTACTGCAGTGTTCTACAAATTTTGCTGATTATGTGATCTGCAGTAGTATAAGAATATTAACTGTAATTTCTGATGGAAGTTTCTATTCCAATATAAGTTTATGACAATATTAGGATAGTTTCTTTGACTCAAATTATGAGAAATTGAATGAGAATGATTCAACTCACACTACAGAGGGAAACAAGTGTGCTGTGCAGTTAAACACAATTAGAAGATCCCCTGGAGAAAGAAATGGTAACCCACTCCAATATTCTTGCCTGGAAAGTCCCCTGGATGGAGAAGCCTGGTAGGCTACAGTCCATGGGGTCGCAAAGAGTTGGACACGACTGAGCAACTTCACTTTCAAATTACTTGCAAGAATTCCTACATTTTCCATGCTCGTCACTAAAGCACTTGCTCAGACCCTTAGACATAAAATGAAGGACCCTGCCTTATAAAGAATCTTTCCTTTTCCTTTGTTCAGGCTCTGCTGGAGTCTTGTATGTCCCAATTTCCTACAGTCCCACTAAGCACTGATATAAAATTGCTTCCTTTTATCAGAGGCGTTATTATAATGTATTTTCTCCTCATCCTGCTCCTTTCTGTCCCCTTTCTTCTCCTTCTTCTTTTAAACTATAAGATTCCTCCTCCTGGATATAGCTGAGTGACTAATGTATGGACACTTGACCCTAGCTAGGTCAACTAGATTCTCTTTTCCAGGAACTTGAAGCTATGATTCAGAGACAGGTAGGCAGTCTTCCTGTGTCAGTTAGTCAGTTCAGTCACTCAGGGTTAATCTCTGCAACCCAAGGACTGCACCATGCCAGGCTTCCCTGTCCATCACCAATTCCCAAAGCCTACTGAAACTCATGTCCATCGAGTTGGTGATGCCATCCAACCATCTCATCCTCTGTCATCCCCTTCTCCCTCTGCCTTCAATCTTTCCCAGCATCAGGGTCTTTTCCAATGTTAGTTCATTGCATGAGGTGGCCAAAGTTTTGGAGCTTCAGCATCAGTCCTTCCAATGAATATTCAGGACTGATTTCCTTTAGGATGAACTGTTTTGACCTCCTTACTGCCAAGGGATTCTCAACAGTCTTCTCCAACACCACTGTTCAAAAGCATCAGTTCTTCACGTGTATGTGAATTCAAAGTTGTAACTTCAGGAACTGCAGAGTGCCTGTGTATGGAGATGGAGGCTAGTTAAAGAGCTCAAAACTTGGAATGAAGTAAGTCAGAAAGAGAAACACAAATAACACATATTAAAACATGTAAATGGAACCTAGAAAAATGATATAGACAAATCTATTTTCAGGGCAGGAATAGAGATGCAGACATAGAGAACAGATGTTTGGGCACAAGTGGGATGAATTGGGAGACTAAGACTGACATATATACAGTACCATGTGTAAAAGAGATAGCTAGTGGGAACCTGGTGTATATCACAGGGAGCTCTGTGATGGCACAGATGAGTGGGATGCAGAGGTGGAAAGGAGGCCCAATGGGGAAGGGATATATGTATTCATACAGCTTATTTAGTTGTTTGTTGTACAACAGAAACTAACATAACATTGTAAAGAAACAACCCCAATAAAAATAAATAAAGAGCTTGAGACTTACTACACAGAATAGATGTGTGCATGTGTGTCTGTGTGTGTTGTGCTAGAGGATGACTATGAAAGCATTCTTTCTCATAGTAATTTATTCAAACTATAAAGATAACATCGTAAAGCATACATTGTATTAAAAGACAGACATACCCAAGGGTTCACAAATAATAATGTGTTCAGTTCAGTTCAGTTGCTCAGTCATGTCCAACTCTTTATGACCCCATGAATCGCAGCACACCAGGCCTCCCTGTCCATCACCAACTCCCGGAGTTCACTCAAACTCATGTCCATCAAGTCAGTGATGCCATCCAGCCATCTCATCCTCTGTCATCCCCTTCTCCTGCCCCCAGTCCTTCCCAGCATCAGAGTCTTTTCCAGTGAGTCAACTCTTCTCATGAGGTGGCCAAAGTACTGAAGTTTCAGCTTTAGCATCCTTCTTTCCAAAGAAATCCTGGGGCTGATCTCCTTCAGGATGGACTGGTTGGATCTCCTCGCAGTCCAAGGGACTCTCAAGAGTCTTCCCCAACA
The DNA here is from genome assembly GCA_006408675.1 of Madoqua kirkii. NCBI lineage: Eukaryota > Metazoa > Chordata > Mammalia > Artiodactyla > Bovidae > Madoqua > Madoqua kirkii. Next base: position 9,762 of record SJYC01139487.1, read on the forward strand.
CCCCAGTTCAAAAGCATCAATTCTTCAGTGCTCAGCTTTCTTCACAGTCCAACTCTCACAGCCATACATGACCACAGGAAAAACCATAGTCTTGACTACACAGACCTTTGTTGGCAAAGTAATGTCTCTGCTTTTGAATATGCTGTCTAGGTCGGTCATAACTTTCTTTCCAAGGAGTAAGCATCTTTTAATTTCATGGCTGCAGTCACCATCTGCAGTGATTTTGGAGCCCCCCAAAATAAAGTCTGACACTGTTTCCACTGTTTCCCCATCTATTTCCCACAGCATAAAGGACCATAACAACCTTTCACAAGAAAGGTCACCATTTTGAGGCTTAAATGAATTAATGCATATAAAAAAATTTAAACAGTCTGTGAGAAACAATGGGCACTCAATAAATTTTAGCTATTATCATCGTTATGGAAAACTGGATTTGATGAATCTCTTAGAAACATAAGAAGGAAAGGGAAAGTGAAGAAGAGAAAAATGACATTTTCATCAGAACAGTGACAAATTTGCCCTGCAAGTTCACGAGCGTGTGGTGGTCACCGTAGAAAATAAAACTACACAGTGGCTCAGCTCTGAAGTGGATAGCCGTATAACTGTGAAATGAGGGTTTTCTTCCCCTCAATTTTCTAAAGTGTGCTTTAAAAAAATCCCCCATTTTCTTTTAATCCCTTTAAGTAGTCAGCCAAAATTGATGCATTTGAAAGTGTATGATGAATACATGCAGTTTGAGAACCAACGGACTAGTTAATGAAACTACTGTGGTTTTTACTGGCAAAGCAACTGTTGCTGAAAGATTAATATATAAATAAATATTTTTCATGGAAAAAATGAAGGAGGATGAGAGAGAAGAATTGCTGAAATCAAGATATATGATTTGGTTCTCTTCTAAGCCCAAATTCAACACATAAAGTTACAGCAGTCTAATTTGGTTATATAGATTATATCCTAGAACAATTATTTTTAAGATACTGTATCTAATTGTTCCTTCAATATTTTCATTTGCCTACTATTAAAATTATCAAATCAAATAAAAATAAAATTAAAACAGTAGAAGGATATTATCTAACATTTACATGTCTTTTACTGTGTATCGGAAGCTCTGCTCAGTGCATTACCTATATGATTTCTTTCAGTCTACAACTACCCTAATAAAGCAAGCCACACGGGACACTGATTTTGGCATCCCAGCCATCATTTCTCTTCCGGCACTGTGAAGCTGCTATGTGGTCTGTTTAAGACTGAACGCAGCCCCAGATCAACGCATTGCCCTAAACCTGTAAGAGCACTCTTTGCCATTTTTCCTCTGATAGAAATGATTTTAAAGGGTAGGCATGAGACTTTGGGTGATTAAATCCAGATGAAGTCTGAAGGGCTTTGTGTTTGACATTTGTGGGGAGAGTAGGTCTCTCTTACTCTGGAGGGAACAGGGTGAAACAAGAGAATCTCAACGGCTAGACATTTGCCTAGTCCACAGCCAGCCAGCACTGGCACAACCTCGTAAAAATGGAGCCAGAGCTGTAGCAAAGCATTCTTGAAACTTCTGAATTCTCAATTTACACGAGCTAATACATTTTGGCTATTCAAATTGTGTGTGGGGGGTAGTTTATTGAAACTTATAATCAAGAATCCAAAAGGATTCAGAGATGTATTATTATCTCCATTACACACATGGGGAAAATTAAATTTGCTATGTCACTGCCTAAGAATGTAAGTTCTAAAAGTAGAATTTGGATTCTGGAAGTCAGAACTCTAGAGTTATAGTGTTCAACCATTACAATAGGTGTCCTCCTAAATAATGTTGGGAAACACTGTAGCATTTAAAGAAGTATTTTTTATTATTTCTTCACCTAATTGAAAAATTTTGATGGTGAGGTCGGTTTTTGTTTGGGGTTTTGAGTTTTTTGGTTTTGTTTTATTTGGAACAATGTGAACCAAAGGATAGACATAATGATTTGGATGCTTTGGAATCCAAATAGTTGGATCACTCTGTATGAAAAAAGGATTTTTCAAAGTATGAACAGTCATAACACTTCTTCCATTTCTCTAACTTGGAATCATTCTTGAGGACTTGCAAATCCTCTCTATTTGATGTATTGAGCAATTGATTTGAAATAGTGGAAAGAGCATGAGTTTAGAGGAGTTTGGAGACCTTAGATTAAATTCTGATAAACCCCTGAAAGGCTCTATGATGTTGATTAGTCTTTGAACTTCAGTATTTTCTATAAAGAGTGGTTAATAATACTTTTTCTTTTCTTCACTGGCATGTTGAACAGATAAAATGTGATAAAAGGACTATAATTGGCCGAAAATGAGCCTTCAGTAAATGGTATCTAAATCATAAAAGGTTTTCGTAAATTCTAGTAGGTTAAAAGTACCACAATTACTTTCGTGCCAACCTAATATATCACTATGTGAAAGTAAAGTCGATCAGTCATGTCGGACTCTTTTGAGACCCTGTGGACTGTAGCCTACGAGGTTCCTTCATCCATGGAATTTTCCAGGCAAGAGTACTGGAGTGGGGTGCCATTTCCTTCTCCAGGGGGTCTTCGCAACCCAGGGATCAAACCCAGATCTCCCGCATTGCAAGCAGACATTTTACTGTCTGAGCCACCTGTGTTCCTTAGGTAAATGGTGTTGGCATATATTCATTCCTTCTCTACAAAATAGAATAGCATTAAGAGCACACTATGCTCTTAATGAACACATTTGCACATATTATCACCCTTAGTCAAAATTTCCTATTTACTTCTCCTTGTTGCATGGTGTTTTAGATAGGGTAGGACACAGACTTTGTACTCATACAAACTAAATAGTTCAAATCTTGATTCTGATCCCAACTCTAATACCAACCATGCAAACAGAGGAATTGCTAACTTGTCTCAGGTCTTTTGTCAAAAAAAGAAGAATGCTTTTTTCTTTTTAATGAAATGAGTAGATTACAAGAGATATTACACAATAATAATATAAATATGTATAAACTGCTCAGCATAAATTAGTCATTAATGTTCATTTCTATTTATCTCTCTTGTCTGTCTCCTTCCCCATTGTCACCTAAGCACCACATCAGAGTATTTTTTTTTAATGTGTGGAGGAACCAACACTTTTCTCCTTTAATGAGTGAAAATTATTCTCTTTGAAATTTAAGGAAACTGGAAAATTTAGGGTTATCCATCTTAAAGATACTCACTTAAAGTGTTATAAGTGAACAAAACTAAATCAAACAATATTTCTCCCTATGTTTAAGACAAATTAATGGATTCCTTCCAAATACCACTGGATAATATTGCTTCCAAAACTACACTGGGTTTAAGAAATGCAGGGTTCTTTGAAAATCTTTTATTTAGCATAAAATTTAAGATCAAATTTATCATGAGCATTAGAATCTCAAGATTACAATTCCATGTATTTTGCTGTGTGTGCAGATGCACACACCCAAAAAGGAAACTATACATAAAATAACGTGTCCAAATTATAGAGATCTAAAGTCTTTTTCTTTTTATTTATAATATCAGAATTCTTAATCTGAAAAGCATGAGTAACTACCTTAGTTCTCCATTTTTATGCATTTCATAGGTCAACTTTAATTTTACTCTTTTAAATTAACTTTGCTTGCTGTCCCAATAGACTAGTACTACATAGCATATATTAAATATGTAAAAAAGGTGCTTCATAATGCATCATCTTCACCAAAATAAATTAAGGCTCTCTTCCAATGGAAAAGAACGTCTGTGTAGAATGCTAATAAGTTAAATGTTTGTTTTTATGGCAACCATTTCTATTATAAACAATAGTGGTTCTTTAAAAAAAAGAAGAAGGAAAAAAGCAGCAGAACAAAGCAGAAGTCTATAAAATAAAATCTGAGCAGGTGCAGGGAAATACAGTAACCTCTGTCTTTGGGTATTTGTCATCATTTACATACTTGGAATTAGTGTGGTGTCTGTAGGAGACTAATTTACATGAAGAAAGCCAGATTGGAAGTAAAGGCCTCTCTAAAGGAAATATACATTATGTAGGGACTATCTATCATTTTGTGTTCTGAGACTGGTTCTAACAAGGGGCCGTATTAGTATGCAAGCCTTTGTGTCTTATTCCTTTTCCAGTTTTTGTTCTTGGAATGAGGTATTCCCATGAAACTCATTAAACTTCCATTTCTACAGCTGGCACACCACTCAGGCATGAATAATCTAAGGGGTAAATAGAAAGTTGATATAAATATGCAAACATTTTTGATAAAATATAAAGTAATAGCTAAAAACTGGAAGTGACTCATTGACACAAAAAAAGAACAGTTTATCACTTTTCTTAAGATTTAGTTATGAGAAACTCTGATCTGAGCTTTAAATTCTTATCCAAATGAATGTTACAACTCTAAAACTGTCAAGTGCGGTGGACACAGCAGGGGAAGGAGAGGGTGGGACATTGAAAAGGTGGAAAATCCCATGGATGGAGGAGCCTGGTCGGCTGCAGTCCATGGGGTCGTTAAGAGTCGGACATGACTGGGCAACTTCACTTTCATGCTTTGGAGAAGGAGATGGCAACCCACTCCAGTGTTCTTGCCTGGAGAACCTCAGGAAAGGGGGGACCTGGTGGGCTGCTGTCCATGGGGTCGCACAGAGTCAGACACGACTAAAGCAACTTAGCAGCAGCAGCAGCAGCAACAGCAGCAGCATTGAAACATATACGTTACCATTTGTGAAACAAATAGTGGGAAGCTGATGTATATCACAGGGAGCTCATCCCAGTGCTATGTGACAACCTAGAGGGTTGGGTTGAGGTGAGTGGTGGGAGGCAGGCTCAAGAGCGAAGGGATACATGTATACTTATAACTATCCACAATGCTGTATGGCAGAAACCTACATAACATTGTAAAGCAATCATCTTTCAATTAAATATTTTTTTTTGAATTGTCCAGTGCCCATGCAGATATGTTAGTACTAGTAGTATGAATATTTAAAGCATGGGCATGAGCAAATTCAAATAAATAATCAAATTCCTTTTCTTTTATCTTCTGTAAAATAATGTCTTACATACAAGGTAACAATGCAGGAGAGGAATGCTTAATACCTTCTTTGGGATATTTGCTTATCACTCTGAAAGAAGTAGACTAGGATTCACAAATCATACAACTTCAGAAAACAGACAGCCCACTTTGAATTTGAAGTAATAAGGAAACAAATTGAAAGAAAAAAATCTTTGTAAAATGACTACTGATAAAACAATTAGTATTCATCAGATTGGTTCAAATTAATGCCTGATGACACTCACAGGGAAGCAGAATTCATACTTCGTCGGTGATAGTGTCAATTCAAAAACTCCATTGGGAGAATAATTTCTTAACAGCAGCTACTGAATGAAAAAATGTGCATCCTTGTCATCCCAGCCCTCCACTTCCGCTGCTGCTGCTAAGTCGCTTCAGTCGTGTCCGACTCTGTGTGACGCCATGGACGGCAGCCCACCAGGCTCCCCCGGCCCTGGGATATTCCAGGCAAGAACACTGGAGTGGGCTGCCATTTCCTCCTCCAGTGCATGAAAGTGAAAAGTGAAAGTGAAGTCGCTCAGTCGTGTCCGACTCTTCGCGACCCCATGGACTGCAGCCTACCAGGCTTCTCCGTCCATGGCATTTTCCAGGCAAGAGCATGGAGTGGGGTGCCATTGCCTTCTCCGCCTCCATTTCTAGGTGCTCCCCAAAGGAAGCACAGCAGTACCAGCTGCAGCATGGTTTGTATTAGTGAAAATTGGTTTCACTAAATGTGGTTATTGATATGAAAACATAAATTAGCAGACCCATACCTTACATTATACCTAACATCTATTCCATATGGGTCAAAGACTCTAATGTAAAAGCAAAACTTAATAAAAATGTTCAAGAATTTATAGGGCATTTATTTTGGTTACTGAGGTAGGAGAGAAAAAAAAGCACAAAAACATTATACCACAAACCATGTATGAAAACTTGCTGAAATATACACTATATTAGAATTACAAGGTTTATTTTGAGAAGAGATATTGTAAACTAAAACGATGTATCTTTTAAAAAATTTTTCTAACAATTTTTTTGTTTAGTTTTTTTTCTTTCTTTCTTTTTTTTACTTTACAATATTGTATTGGTTTTGCCATACATTGGCATGAATCTGCCATGGGGGTACATGTGTTCCCCATCCTGAACCCTCTCCCACCTCCCTCCCCATCCCATCCCTCTGGGTCATCCCAGTGCACCAGCCCCTAGCACCCTGTATCATGCATCGAACCTGGACTGGATAGATCTTTAGCTTAAAAAAATACTTAAAATCTATATAACAGAATATACTGTTTTTCAGAATAAATAAAAGTCATGAATCTGCCATGGGGGTACATGTGTTCCCCATCCTGAACCCTCTCCCACCTCCCTCCCCATCCCATCCCTCTGGGTCATCCCAGTGCACCAGCCCCTAGCACCCTGTATCATGCATCGAACCTGGACTGGATAGATCTTTAGCTTAAAAAAATACTTAAAATCTATATAACAGAATATACTGTTTTTCAGAATAAATAAAAGAATTATTATGAATCAATAAGAAAAACAGAACTATCACAGAAGAAAAATAAAGAATGTGAGCAGATGATTCAGAGAAACCTTGATAAAGTTACATTAAAGATTCTCATTCGTAATCACAGAGATAAAACTTTAAATAATATTTTGATACCGTTCCCCCCCCAATAGATCGGAAAAACCGTAACAGGTTGACAAAAGAGGTGGGTAATAAATAAAGAACTGTTGATTTTCTAAGATACTGATTGAATGTAAACTGTTTTTCTGTCATATCATTGCTGAGAGTTTCTAATTCTGATTGCATGTTGCATCTTTATTAGTTTGTTTATTATGTCTTTTTCTTGATATCTTCTAGCTCACTCAGGATGGTTTTAATATTTATCTAGCGTATGTCTTTTCTGGGGTCTTTGAATTATGTAGATGTTCTTCCATTTCTTTTTTATTCTTTTTACTTATGAGATTCACACGTTATTTTTCTTGCTCATTTTTTTTTCTGTGAAATTAATTTTCCTGAATTTTTAAAGGAAACTTTGATTTGATTCGATTGGTTCTCCAACCTCAGAGCTCACTCTTCTGTCATTTCCTGTAGCAACTTGCTTCCTGACATACCTGCCTCTCCTCTCCCCAACTATTACCTGAACACCCCTTTTTCTTCCTCTCTGTTACCTATGTCATGCTAAATTTGGGTTCCACTTCCAGAAGTTACTCCCTGGGGGCCCTGCCCTGGAAGTTAGCTTGGCAGGTCAATTTCAGGCCTTCTTAGAATGCCCCCACTCCTTCAGACTTCCCTGCTACAAGCTCTTGCACCTACCTACATTTGGAGCATGCCCAGACTCCCCCCCAGTGTCAGATCTGGTTGTGACTGTCTTGCGGGGTTTCCTCTCTCATGCCCTGTCGTGGCTCCACTGCTTGCTTCTGCTTCCCCTCCACTGGCAGCCTCTTCATCCATACACAAACACACCTGTGCTTGTGCATTTATTAATGTATTTCTTATTCTGTGTAGCTCCTTGTTTACATTACATTCCCTTTCTGTCATAGAGCCCTTGCTCTAGAAGAAGCAAGCTGCTATGTTATCGGCTTCCCTATAAAGCAGCCCGGAGAAGGCAGTGGCACCCCACTCCAGTACTCTTGCCTGGGAAATCCCATGGATGGAGGAGCCTGGTGGGCTGCGGTCCATGGGGTAGCAAAGAGTAGGACATGACTGAGGGACTTCCCTTTCACTTTTCACTTTCATGCACTGGAGAAAGAAATGGCAACCCACTCCAGTGTTCTTGCCTGGAGAATCCCCCAGGACGGGGGAGCCTGGTGGACAGCCATCTATGGGGTCGCACAGAGTTGGACACGACTAAAGTGACTTAGCAGCATAAAGAGGCCCATCTTGCAAAGAAGTAGGAAAGCGTCTAGCCAGTAATCCATGAGCAACTGAGGCCCTCAGTCTAAAAGTCTTTAGGGAACTGAATCTTGACAACAACCATGTGAATGAGCTGGAAAGCAGATCCTCCCCAGGTGGGCCTTCAAATGAAGACACAGAACTGGCAAATCCAAATTTGTACAGTTTTGTGAGACTTACTGAGGCAGAAGACTCTAGATAAACTCTGCCTGCATTCTGGGTCCACAAAAAATGTGAGATAATCAATGTCTATCAATTTAAAAATGCTAGTTTATTACATTATAATAAATAGCTGATATAATTCATACGAGGAGGGCATGGCAACCCACTCCAGTATTCTTGCCTGGAGAACCCCATGAACAGAGGAGCCTGGTGGGCTACAGTCCATAGCTTCACACAAAGTTGGACATAACTGAAGTGACTTAGCACCCATCCATAACTCATATAGGCAAAATTATATATGTATGTTTTATGTTGATGCGTTATTTATAATTGCTAAAAACTAGAGTCAATCTAAATGTACATTAATAGAATAGTAGTTAAATAAGTGGAGGTTCATTCAAAAATAAAACATGCCACTACACGAAAAAAGGATAAGGCTCTTTATGCACTGATATGAAAAGATAATCAATAAGTTATTAAATGAAAGAGGCAAAATTATATATGTATGTTTATGTTGATGCGTTATTTATAATTGCTAAAAACTAGAGTCAATCTAAATGTACATTAATAGAATAGTAGTTAAATAAGTGGAGGTTCATTCAAAAATAAAACATGCCACTACACGAAAAAAGGATAAGGCTCTTTATGCACTGATATGAAAAGATAATCAATAAGTTATTAAATGAAAGATCAATGTACAAAATAAGAGATCACATACTAACATTTATTTATGCCTATAAAACTGTTCTGGAAAGATACAGAAAAAACTAGTAACCATGGGTACCTATTTTGGGGGACAGAGGTGGGTGGAAACTGAGTGGATGTAAGTACAGAAGTGGGAGGGAGACTTTCAACTCTATAGTTTTTGCGAATTGACTTTGGGATCTATATGAATGAATTAGCTGTTTCACAAAAAAATTAAATGTTTAAAGGCTTAAAGGGAAAAATAAGTAAACTGTTTAACAGAAATTCATTTTCTATTTCTAAAACAAAACATAAAATTGAATAAGAAAAAGAAAATTGCATTCTGTGTGGTGCATGTATATGTTTTTACAATAGGCAAACATTATATAACTTACTGACACTTGTTAAAGTAATATATAGGTAACACTACTGGATGTATGTAAGGTTTATTACTCCTGTGCCCCCCTTCTCGTTTTCCAATCCGCATTTCAGTCCTTTCTACTTACTGCTTAATCCTTTGATGCCACTTGCCAGCCCATCCTTCTTTTATTTCTCACTGTCCACTCCTGATTCTGCTTTTATTGTGTCCTCTCCTCTTGCCTAGATCAAGATCTAAAACAACACTCGTTGCATCTTAAATAATAGCAGCTGTAAAATTAATAGTCCAAGCTAAGCCAGACTCAAGATTGTAGGGAGAAATATCAAAAACTTCAGGTATGCAGATGACACCACCCTTACGGCAGAAAGTGAAGAGGAACTAAAGAGCCTGTTGATGAAGGTGAAGGAGGAGAGTGAAAAAGCTGGCTTAAAACTCAACATTCAAAACACTAAAATCATGGCATCAGGTCCCATCACTTCATGGCAAATAGATGGGGAAAAAAATGCAAACAGTGAGAGACTTTATTTTCTTGGGCTTCAAAATCACTGAAGACAGTGAGTGCGGTCATGAAATTAAAAGACGCTTATTCTTTGGATGTAAAGCTGTGAAAAACCTAGAGTGTGAATTAAAAAGCAGAGACATCATTTTGTCAACAGAGGCCCATATGGTCAAAGCTATGGTACTTCTAGTAGTCACATATGGATGTGGAAGTTGTACCACAAAGAAGGCTGAGCCCCCCAAAATTGATGCTTTCAGACTGTGGTGCTAGAGAAGACTCTTGAGAATCCCTCAGACAGAAAGGAGATAAAACCAGTCAATCCTAAAGGAAATCAATCCTGAATATCCATTAGCAGGACTAATGCTGAAGCTGAAGCTCCAGTACTTGGGCCATCTGATGCAAAGAGCAGACTCATTGGAAAAGTCCCTGATCCTGGGAAAGACTGAGGGCGGGAGGAGAAGGGGCTACAGAGGATGAGATGGTTGGATGGCATCACTGACACAATGAACGTGAGTTTGAGGAAACTCAGAGAGATAGTGAAGGACAGGGAAGCCTAGTGTGCTGCAGTCCAGGGGGTTGCAAGGAGTTGGACAGGACTGAGTGACTGAACAATAACAATATATAACTCAGTAATAATATGCAATCAATAATATGCAACTTGATACTTGCTTACATAATAATAATTTTTAATGCATGCTGCTGCTACTGCTGCTAAGTCATTTCCGTTGTGTCCGACTCTGTGCGACCCCATAGACAGCAGCTCACCAGGCTCCCCAGTCCCTGGGATTCTCCAAGCAAGAACACTGGAGTGGGTTGCCATTTCCTCCTCCAATGCATGAGAGTGAAAAGTGAAAGGGAAGTCGCTCAGTCGTGTCCGACTCCTAGCAACCCCATGGACTGCAGCCTACCAGGCTCCTCCATCCATGGGATTTTCCAGGCAAGAGTACTGGAGTGGAGTGCCATTGGGAATGATAAATCCCAAACTTAGGCTAAATGTTATTTTTGGAAAGAGAAAGATATGAATAAAATTGGAGAAGAAGCGAAGTGACTTCAACTGTATCTTTCACATTTTCATTTCAAATTAGGTCATACAGAGAAGGATAGAAGTGTGGAAATACTTGGTGCTTTTGGGTAAAGGAATTATTGTAGGAAAGCCATGTGAACATATTTTATATCTTGATGCTGGAAATCTGTAAAAATCAGCATGAAATTTAAACACAGCTATACTGTATAGTTATTGGACCTATTTTGAGAGAGTCCACGTAAAAAACATAAAAGCTCATGTATCTGTTTTTGATATTAGGAACTATCAAAGTAAAAGCACAGCATTCTGACATACTGAGTGAGAAGGTGAGCACTGAGCATCTTATGGGTAATTTTTTCGATAGCCATTCCCTGAAGTTACAAATCTACACTTGATATATTGAACTCAATCAAACAGCCATACCTAATTTATTGGGAAATGTAATTTAGTTGTGTGCACAGGGAAAGAAATGAGATTTAGTGAGCACAAAGCATTGTCTCTTCCACAAGGGATGACAGCTGCTCAGCATGTGGGCATGCTGACCTGTGATGCCAGACCTTTTTCTATTTTTTCAGAGCAGAAATTCAATTTTCTTTAAAATTTGATATCTCTGATTTTTATATGTTGGCAATTAAATCATTCTTTTTATGATCTTATATGAGTCAAACAAGATATGTCTCCAAGCGGGATCCGGTCCACAGGGCAATAGTCACAAACTTTGATGGTACTAAATAAAATATCCTATAAATGAACACTGAGGAGGATCAGAGTTAAAGATCTCTTTTCCTGTGGATTTTGGGTACACAGTGTTCCAAAATGACCACATTGGTTGGAGAGCTGGGCAGTGATGCCACAGAAGCCAAGGGTAAGACAAGATTATGCCCAGTAAATTAGGATGTGGACTCAAAGGTCGATACAGCAAATCAAAACCTAGGGCCAGCCACAACCCTGTAATAAAGTTATACTGCCTTGCTTCTTGAAACTTGCAATGCTGTTGTAGAAAGGCCTCACAGACACAGAACCATCTACAGTACAATACAGCTCAGACTTTGCGGTACAGACTGAACATCAAAATTAGACAGCTATCTCCTCATTTTGAGACGTGGTTGTTAGGAAAAACTCTGTGAAGTAGGGGAGATATGAATTACAGTTTGAAGAATGTAACAAAAAAGAACCTTGAATATATTCACATAGTAAGTGGAAATGTGAGAAAGAAAGAAACGACAGGCCTTCTAATGAGCTGAATTAGATCTCAAGTTCTGCCTTCACCAGCTACCTGAGTACAGAGGCTTCTAATTATCTCCTGATTACTATTCTTACTTTATTCTCAATTTTTAGCTGGGCACGGAGCTTCCTTGCCTTTAGGTATGATCGTATGTCTAAGTATTAGCAAATGACTATAGGAAAACAGGATGTACAACTTCTAGAAAATGCTTTTAAAGAGGATCTTTTTATCCTTCTCCTTGCTGGTTAAAATAAGCACCTAATTGCTGAGTCTCTAACAGTTATCAGGGATCTTGAGGTGGCCTTGGAAATGGGAGCCTTTTTTAGCATAGTAACAAGACAGGAGCCTAGGCTCGAAACCTCTGGGCTCTCTGGATGTGTGAAAGGCATAAACTTGTCTCATTTATGCCATTTTGTGGGTAAGGCAGTGGCATCCCACCCCAAAACCCAATGGACAGAGGAGCCTGGTGGGCTGCAGTCCATGGGGTAGCTAAGAGTCGGACACGACTGAGCCAGTTCACTTTCACTTTTCACTTTCATGCTTTGGAGAAGGAAATGGCAACCCACTCCAGTGTTCTTGCCTGGAGAATCCCAGGGACGGGGAGCCTGGTGGGCTGCCGTCTATGGGGTCGCACAGAGTCAGACATGACTGAAGCGACACAGCAGCAGCAGCTTTAAAAAATACTCAAACTTAAACATATTATTTTGGCTCCCTGAGCTGGAATTTCCTTACAATGATGGAGGTAAGTTTGTTAAGATAGCCCCATTAATATCTTCATGCTTAACGTTCTGTATGATTTTAGCAGGTAAATTTGAAAAAAATCTGTTTGAGCAAGTGCACTATGTCACACTTTACATCAACACACCTCACATAAAGGTAAAAAGTTCAATTCCTCAGGTATTCTCAAATGTAGGGAAGTTTCTCTTTCAGAAAACTACACGATACCATACGAAATACCTACATGGAATGCAACATACAGATATCTGCCTCTTTTCAAGTTTGCTTTATACCACTTTGCTTTTACAAAAGACCCTCATTAACACCTGTTTTTGCTAACTGAAACAAATCTGAAGATGGTTTGCCTTTTTAGGAAACAAGGCAAAAACGGACATAAGTATTCAGTATTTGTTTTCCAGGGATCCAGTTGCAGAGGCAAGGCTTACCCCTCAGCAGCAAAAGGGCATCTCGAAACTCCTTTCCTGGGACTACGCTCAGCATCTCCGTGTCAGGCCGCCATAGCTTTGAACTGTCTGTGGGCATCTGTGCTTTATCTCTATTTATTTTTGTATGCTGTTAACAAGATGTGCCCTAGGGTAATTGCTTTCTACTTTACTCTATTTCTGCTAACCAAAGTTTTCACAAAAACATTCTACTTTTAGGTAGCGAAAGAAGATAGCAATAGAAGTTGGAATAGAAAATTATTTCAAGTGTGCTCACTCATTAACATCACACTGCAAACAAAAAAGTACATCATAAATGAGACTGTAGAAAACCTGTATAACTGATTCCTTAAAACTGACGATTAATATTACCTTCCTCCTGGTCAACTTTCCCCAAAGTATATTCATTCGAATAAAAATCTTGACAAGAAGTCAACAAAATACATATACTGGGGTGAAAGAACTGTTATACTACTGCAATCCCTATTTCCTTTTCAGAAATTCACCAGACACATTAGGACAGAAGTCCTGAGCCATGGGGTCGGACACGACTGAGCAACTGAACTGAACCTGAGTTATCTCAAACAAGCAGATACACAAAAACGTTTATCTGTGTTTAATCAGTTATTTCTACAATATATTTGACCCTAATAATGTTTTTCTTTAGAAGAGTAGCTGGGAAACAGTTCTAGATGGTATACTTTTCCAGGATTCTTTCTTTACATCCTGCTGCTTCTCCATTTAGGAAAGTAAACACAGCCCCAAGGTAACAGATAAGTTAAATTCCATTTGCTATTTCACAGCACTTCCTGCAAGAAAACTGTCTGTAAACCACAGCTTGAGATTCTCAGAGGGAAAGAAGAATGATCAGTGAGCTCAGTTTAGACACTGCACATTTAATTTTGTCTTCTGGGCTCTGTCTGTTGTAGCAAAGGCTCAGCTTTAAATTAGAAGACCATTATATTATGAGCTTTAGAAAGATACTTGACATTCACCCTGGGCTTAAATGTCCTTGGAGAGAGATTTCAAGAAGAGAATTTTAGTGATTGATTTTAGACCTCTCCTTGTCTGTAAACCTTACAGTTTACATAGGCAATAAATATTTTTTGAAATCAGTAAAAATGGAAGCAAGAGACCAACAAGTGAGGAAAGTATAATACAAAAACAAGTAGTTAGTACATAGAAACGCCTCCTTTTTGGTATAGCATAATTTTTCTGCTGTTCTTTTAAATGTTTTGTCTACCAAGAGAACAGAAATCTTCTGACTAGAAGATGCCATCTGGTGATTTTATACAATATCAGTACTGAAAAAAGCTCTATTTTCCCTAATTGTAATAGGTCTAAAAACTCATTCTTTTGAGATTTCAGTGATAGGGTCTAGAAAAACACATTGTTCTTTAACTCTTTTTTAGCATTAAGCAAAATAAGCTAAAAGTTATTTTCATTATTTAAAATACCTATATGATTTATAATATAAAATAAGAAATGGAAATAAAAATTCATTAGATCAAGATACATAAATTCATAAAATTGCTGAGAATCCAAAATAACTTGAGAAGTATAGTAAAAATTATATTAATACATTTCCTCTGGAAATCATAGCTATCAAAAAGCTATAAAAGGCCATGTTACAAACGTGTGGATTTTTAATCCATAGAACAGATGGCAGGTTTTCATTTTATTCAATTGCATTACCAGTGGATGAATCAAACATCCAGTAGAATTTTTATTTCACTTGAACTTATAACTATAATTGTATATAATGGAGTGCTAAGAACAGTTAGAATGTTTTTATAGGAACATAATAATAACAATGCAGGATTATTAATTCAAAGCTCCCCTTTCTGAGAAAAGTCTAGAAATCAGTAGGTGGCAAGTAAAATTTGAAATATTTGTTCAGAAACCGTTGTCAGCTTTACATATCAAAATATATGGATGGTCATGCAGAGTTTTTTTGTTAATGATTAGTACTGGTGCATGTCGTTAGGTTAAAACAATGGATATATTGTACAGGGAAGAAAGGACATCTATAGATCAGATTGCCAATTTTGATTTTTAGCCAAATTCAATTTCACTGGGTTGTTAATAACTTGATTGGAGGTAACTATTATTTCAGGAACATGAATTTTATATGGTCACCAAATCAGTTAATGAATATATAGCTCAGACTGAAAAATACACGATGCTGCATATCTGAAGGATATATTTTCCATTTTGATTTAAATGTTTAGTTGTACACAGTAGTATTTTATGAAGCCCCTGAACTTATGAACCCATGCCAGTCTACATGGTTGGTTTAACATGTGCCATGTTTGATTGTTCTTCTGAATGATCACTAATATTATTTTGTGTTCATAATTCACAATATTCTATTTTGAAACCAGCATAACATTTCATTTCAATCTGCTGATTTAGTCCTCTAGGAAGGACAGAGACTATTAAATTTTCAAAGCTTCACAGTGCTATTCCCGTATCTAATAAAATAGCCAATTGAAAATAACCACTGCGGTTTCTCCAAGGAAACTAGCTGTGCTTTGTCTCACGGAGTCCATTTTCTGACATAATGCAGTCATCATTAATCTCAAGCTTATTAACTTGCTGTACCAGCCTTTAGGGGTGCCTATTTTTCATAAGAATACATTCTAAAAGTTCCTAAAGAAGCAGCGAGACACTGCCTGTTACTAATATCATACACCTGCTGCTGTTATGAATTATTTTCCTTCAATAAATGAACTTCAGGTAACGAACTGTTTCTTTAAATATAAAGAATAACTTTTTAAAATAATATGTATTTCAAGTTATGATTCTACTAACCTGAAAATACAATATTATTTTTTACTAAAATAAACACACTTACCTGTTTTTTTTTTTAAGCAGAAAATATCAAGCATAATTTAGGTCTTCTTTTAACAATTAGAGTCATTTTTACAATCATTAGTTTTATGCTTGGCTTTAGTATGGTTGCTAGTTTATTTCTTACTATTATTTAGCTATTAAATAACAATTTAGTGTGTCAGTAAAGTGCTGAGCACATGAGAAGTTTTAACAAATATTTATGGAATTAACACACAAATTCTCAGATGAAGCTCTTACTAATGTAATGTGGACAGAGAAGTACGATACCCAAGTGTTGAAAGTGTACATTTATTAAATCTAAGGTTGGCTCAATGGTCTAGCCAGTAGACAAGACACATGAATCTTTCAATACTAGGCATTTTAGTCGATCAGAACTTTATCCACTCACTGTCAAGTTTTCAGATTTGTTAGATGCTGAATTTACCAAAGATTGGTCACCGAATAAATCAGATGTTATTATCAATGAGAAATGACACGTGGAAATAATACCCAGTGCTCTTGGGCAATACTATTACATTAACAAGTATATGAAAAGTGAAAGTAGCTCAGTCGTGTTTGATTCTTTGCGACCCCATGGACAGTATAGTCAGTCCATGGAATTCTCCACGCCAGAATACTGGAGTGGGTAGCCTTTCCCTTCTCCAGGGGATCTTCCCAACCCAGGGATCAAACTGAGGTCTCCCACATTGCAGGTGGATTCTTTACCAGCTGAGGCACAAGGGAAGCCCAAGAATACTGGAGTGGGTAGCCTAACCCTTTTCCAGTGGATCTTCCCAACTCAGGAATTGAACCTGGGTCTCCTGCATTGCAGGTGGATTCTTTACCAACTGAGCTATGCTTTGCCTTAAATAATTTTTATATTTAGTTATTGATTTAGCTATAAAGAACACTCACATATCAGCTTTACAATTTTCTGTCTTTCCATGTGTGGGGCCAGAATCAGTTGTATGCAATGGTACCCTGAGAGGATAATGTGGTATATAAGTTGAAACCTATGATTAGTGAGCATCCTTTGGGAACTCTCTGGATTTCTTTATATATTCCCAAACTATTCTCTGTGCTTTTTACTCATACTGATATCTGCAGGGCTGAAAATGTTACCTTGACTCTGTAATATCTATGTTACAGAGGACTTCAATGTATCTCTAAAACTCATTTGTTTTCATGTATTTGCAGACTATTCCCAGACCCTAGTGATGTTAACTTGATTAAGTCAGTGATAAATTAGAAAACAGTGACCAAAAACAAGTCAAAAAAAGCAATGTTGTTAGATAATTATTTTTAGAAAATATTTGTGTACTGAAGCAATACTCTTTTTATCTAGATTGTTGGAGTCCCTACAAAAATATAATTTAATTAGAACAATTATATTTCTATATTTTTATTCATTCTTTTGTAGTTTTGGTACATTTATTCTTTAATAAAGTTTTTAAAGAATCAATTGATACTGAAGTATTAAAAATTGTTCTGAATTTTAACCTACAATGTCGATTTTGATAATCTTAATTTTCTTCATGATTTTTCTTGAAATTTCTCAAAATAACGGCAGAGTATGTAGAAATGGTCATATCTATTTTGATATTTTTAATGCATCTCCATGAAATTCATCTTATAACAGTAGTATAGACTTATTCTGTGGAGAATGATATAATCTCTAATTCATGACTGTCTTGGATTTAGATGGCATCTGTCTAAAAGTTGGAAAGCATTCTGCTTATAGAACCTGCAGTTGGGATCTTCAGCCCACCTGGATCTGAGGATATATTCTGTGGCTTTTAACAATCATCTCACTGTACAATTTTTAAAAATTTGTGCTGCATTCTGTGTATGTGTGCTGAGTAGCAATGTTCTTATTAAGTCCTAAATTCAATAGCAAAAAAATGAAGGCTGAGAAACAAGCTGCGTCAATTTTCTGTATTTTAGAGAATGTTAAAAATAGGCTACAAACTCTCTGATGGCAGATTCACACTGCTCATCATTCCTAGTCTCTATCCCAGCCCTAGACTGTTTTAAGCACAACTGTTTTAAGCAAATAGGGAGAGCTGAAATGTATTTAAGTTGTGAATTATTGACCTAAAGAAGAAACTATGGATTTTCACTTCCTTGCCTTAAGAGTGAAGAAATGGTGTTTACCAAATCCATGAGAGAAGTCTCAAGAAGTGCCACCACCAGAAATGAGAAGTCAACACTGGTATCTTCAACAACATTGGTATCTTACTACCCAGGTGAGTTGTTTTGTTATGCAGCATACCTGTTGATTTCTGCATATCTGTTCAGAGGTAAGAGAACTAGATTTTGGATATAAAGTGAATGTGACTTACTTAAAATTTCCTGTAACTGTATACTTAATGTGTATTTTTTCTGGAACCAGTTGGTTCAATATGATCTGCAATTCATCAAAATGCAATAACTAAAAGTAAAATTTTATTAAAATATATAATAATTTCTTAAAAATGAGTCAGTGAGATTAAGCTATTTCAAAAATATTAATTAATGTATTCAGAGATGACTATGTCATATTTCTTAGTGTTATAATATTTTTTATATTTCTTAGCATTAGGAGAAGACAATGGCAACCCACTCCAGTACTCTTGCCTGGAAAATCCCATGGACGAAAGAGCCTGGTAGGCTGCAGTCCATGGGGTTGCACTGAGTCGGACACAACGGAAGCGACTTAGCTTAGCAGCATTAGAATGCAATAAGTTCACATCAATTCTATTTCCATTTCAAATTTTTATAGTATGGATCAAAAATAGTTTTTATAAACATTTTGGTAAGAATGACAGTATTTTTAATATAAATGTCTATTATTTGAATTCTTTTTATAAGTAAAAATAACATTATTATCAAAAATTGTTGTTGATAACCTATTTTCTCATAGCTCAATTAGGTCCTCCTTCAATTTTGTCAAAATCTAAACATTTGAAAAACACTGGCCAAAAGGATTTATTACCTCATGGTCAAAATAATTTACTTTCTCCATTTCTGGGAAATACATTAGGAATCCTAATTATATTCCTAACTATATCAGGAATCATATGAAATTGCTATAATTATAGGTCAAAAGTGATTGAACACAGAAATTTCATACAATTTAAACTATATCTTAACCTTTCACTCCTCATCACAGCCTTATGGATAGGTCCTGTTGATATTCCATTTTAAGGACAAAAACTGAAGTACAGACAAGTTAAGTCATTTGCCTAAGTTTTCTTGGCTAAAAAGCGATAAATTCAGAATGTGAATTCAGGCCATCTTACTCTGGTTTGTTCTCTTATCAACTGAATTGAAAGTTGCTCCTCAGTGTACTCAAATATT
>SJYC01139488.1:0-15168 GCA_006408675.1 Madoqua kirkii
CCATATGGCTCAGTGGTGAATAACTCACTTGCCAATGCAGGAGGCACAGGAGACTCAGGTTTGTTCCCTGAGTTGGGAAGATGCCCTGAAGAAGAAAATGGCAACCCACTCCAGTATTCTTGCCTAGAAAATCCCATGGACCGTGGAGCCTGGCAGGCTACAGTCCATTGGGTCACAAACAGTTGGACACAACTGAGCATGCATGTTCATAAAAGAACTGAATAAATGAAAAAAAATGCAAGTCAGTGTGTGAAACCTGTGGCTAACCCTCATTCACTTGGCAAGTCTATAAAGTCCTAGTTCACTTGGGAACACTATAACGTCTAGTTGTCTAGTTCAATGCTAAGCAACTCAGCAGAAATTGGAGTTCGCTGGCGGTAGAATCTGATCTCATGAGGCAATTTAATTAACTGAGATTTATGTTGTCCTAACACCTTTATGTATTATGGGCTTCCCTCAAGCTCTTCCCTCATAGCTCAGTTGGTAAAGAATCCCCCTGCAATGCAGGAGACCTCAGTTCGATTCCTGGGTCAGGAAGATCCCCTGGAGAAGGGATAGGCTACCCACTCCAGTATTCTTGGGCTTCCCTTGTGGCTCAGCTGAAAGAATCTGCCTGCCAAGCAAGAGACACAGGTTCAACCCCTGGGTCAGAAAGATCCCCTGGAGAAGGAAACGGTGACCCACTCCAGTATTCTTGCCTGGGAAATCTCATGGACAGAGGAGTCTGGAGGGCTACAGTCCATGAGGTTACAAAGGATCAGACACAATTTAAGGACTAAACAACATCAACAATCCTCTTTCCCTCCTCGGCATCCATTCGTTTGTTCTCTATATCTGTGTCATGGAGCTTTAGAAAGAAAAAATTGTGTTGAGAATATGGTGGTGGTGAGAATACAGCTTTATATCAGGTAGTGAAGGGGGACATCAATGAGGAGATGGCATTCCAGTGAATTAAGAAGGGAGTGAGTTAAGCCGTAGCTGGAGCAATGGAATTCCACGTAGCAATGGAATCCCAATCTGCACTCCAGCTATGCCAACCTTCGAAGGCTGGAGGGAGCCTGGGGAGGCTGAAGCCAAGTCAAGCATGAGGAGAACAGTGGGAGAGGTGTCAGAAGAGAGGTGGAAGCCAGGCATGACACTTGCCCACCCTTCAGCCTAGCTCATCCTTGGTTCTTCTCTATAGGGTATCGCGATTGGAAGAACCAGGGCTTTAGACTCCGGAAGACCCACGTGGGAATTTCTTCTTCACCTTTTGCCAGTTCTTGAACTTTGGGAAGTGGGTCCGTCTGACCTGTAACATAAGTGCTTTTTGCCAGTCCTCTCAATTAATCCTTTGAAGTGCTCCCTGAGAATTAGAGGCTTTAGAGAGGATTCAATGATTTACTCGGAATTGTCAGCCGGAGAAATGACAGAAACAAGATGGGAATTCCAGCGATCAGATGCACACAGAGCTCGTGTCCTTCCTGGCACACACACACTGCGCTGTGTGTCAGGGATGCGTGTGCGTGTGCTCAGTTGCTTCAGGTGTGTCTCTTTGTGACCCCATAGACTGCAGCCTGCCAGGCTCCTCTGTCCATGCGCTTCTCTAGGCAAGAATACTGGAGTGGGTTTCCATGCCCTCCTCCAGGAGATCTTCCCAACCCAGGGATCAAACCCACATCTTTTATATCTCCTACTGGCAGATAGGTTCTTTACCACTAGCACCACATGGGAAGCCTGCCAGGCACATCACGAGCCCAACAAATGTAATTCATTTCTCTGTCATCACCTTGAAGTGGTTCCCTGAGGTTGCCTACCTTCTTGGAAGGGTGCAGCACCTCTGGGTGCTGTCAGCTCCTAGGATCCTCATTTTCACATGAGAACCCTCTTGTTTCCCAACACAGACCCTACCCACAATGCTAAATGCCTATCCAATATCAGCAGCCATATGGCCTGGGGCAACGTACATGCTCTCTAGTAAACTGGGTTTGATGATGCTTCCTCTGATGGTGGACACACAAGAGGGAATCCCCAGAAGGCATGTCTCACCGAGGCTTCCAACCTCTAAGAGGCACCTACCACTAGTTGTTTTTATCATCGTGTCTTCTGGGACTTGCTTTTGACCTTCCTGGCTGGTCTCACCAGCCATTGGTTGGCCAGCCCCACTTCAAAGGTGAACAGGATTGTGTATTCTCATGCCTTGTGGTCTGCTCAGAAACCCTTCGCATCATTGGCCCTGGCACCGGATATGACAAATACATCTGATTTTTTGAGCAAGCATGTAGAGTCTAATACTTTTGATGTTTTAGATACAGATGTGGGGGGTGGTGCGGGAAGGGCAACTAACTTCACTGGGGCCAATTTAGCCTGTTTATATACTTAGAATTTTCCTAGAATTCATATGCTGGAAATAAAAGTCTGCTAGTCATTACAATTTAGAACATGTTCCCTATTTAGAAAGATTAATATAAACAGGGCTGCAGTCCCGCACAGCACCAGGAGGTAATGCTCGTGTGTTACTGTGGAGCTTGTAACCGGGTGGAGCTTGTAACTTCTGTGGCGCTTGGAACTGGGTGACCCTAGGTGCACAGAAGGCCTGGCAGTGGGTCGACCCACAGCTGCTGTGTCTCTGCTGGGTACTAGCTGTCACCTTCTCCGGAGAACTGTCCTCACCAAAAGGAGCCTCCGCCAGGCCCACGAGGCCAATGGGAGGATGAAACAGTTAACATGCAGAAACATTTGGCAAATGTTGCCTGCTCTCTCTGTTCCTGGTGGCAGACGTGTTTCATGACTGGCTGACCCGGGATGGTAAACCACGACTCCTCATCCTAACTCAGGCCTCTTCCACTCGGTGATATTCTCTACAGAATCCAGCTCACTCTTACATCTATGGTTTTGATCCACCCACTCTGTAAATCAAAATTCAGACCTATCTCCCCAAGTTGGCGTTCTTTCGGGGTTGAACAATCTCTCTGTTCCTTGGTGGCAGACGTGTTTCATGACTGGCTGACCCGGGATGGTAAACCACGACTCCTCATCCTAACTCAGGCCTCTTCCACTCGGTGATATTCTCTACAGAATCCAGCTCACTCTTACATCTATGGTTTTGATCCACCCACTCTGTAAATCAAAATTCAGACCTATCTCCCCAAGTTGGCGTTCTTTCGGGGTTGAACAAAAGTTATGAGTCATGGAGAAAGGAGGCCAAGAAGAGGCTCAGATTTCCAGCTCTCAACCTCAGAAAAACAGCAGCAAAACGTTTTCTTTGGAGAACCCAAATCCCTGCCCTGAAAAAGCAAAAATCTCAATTGCCAGTACCCAAAGCAGAACCTATCAAAATAGCTAGGCTGGGCTGAGTATAGTGAAGCTGTGATAAATTTCATGATTTATCATCAGTTTAAACAATGCAGATCTTAACATTTTTCAGTAACTCTGAAGACAGAACAGCACTGTTCTGATATGCACCCATTTGTGTATCAATATGTCATGCTTCCTTAAAATAAGGCTCGAGAAAGGATTTAATTCAGAACTCCTTGAACTGATTTAATTCAGCTACTTAGATGCTTCCGTTTTCAGCTAACTGGCCACTTTCTTTAAAAGTCACCTTAGAGTATTAAAAGACATTAAATAGGATGATGTTTGTGGAGGCATAACCCTATCTCAGACAAATTCTCTTGGATGTTAATATTGGAAATATACTTTCTCTAAAGAAAATAGTCAATGCTTGGAATTTTCAGCCACAGAACCAAAAGAATATTAGAGCCCCATCTGGTGGATCTGATACTTATTCAGGAGACAAAATGAAAATTTTCACCAAGGTTTTACTGAGTGCTATGCTATCATTGCTTCCAGAACATGGCAGTTAATCTGTCTCTTCATTTTACATGTATATTTCCTTTTATCTGAATGACTGGACTTCTTTCTCCCTCCGAATCTGGCTCACTCCCTTTCTGTTGTGAGAAACAGCCTTCAACTTGTGCATGATTAGCAGTTTTCTATATATTCAGCATTATATACAAAATAACATTTCAAAAGGGTGTATACAACTTAAGCACAAAAATACATCACAACATAAATATTATTGTATATGTGATAGGTATGTCATAAACAATTGAATTTTATCATATTAAAATGTATATATTAAACTTCATGCTGTACTGTACTTAGTTAGTCATGTCTGACTCTTTGCGACCCCTTGGACTGCAGCCTGCCAGACTCCTCTGTCGGTGCAGAATCTCCAGGTAAGAATACTGGAGCAGGTGGTCATGCCCTTCTCCAGGGGATCTTCCTCATCCAGGGATCAAACCCAGGTCTCCTACATTACAGGCTCATTCTTTACTGTTTGAGCTACATACACAGTCTCTGAAGGTATGTTAAATTAAGATTTTATCTTGGTGCAGTATTATCACTTCTTTTTAATGAAAAGCAGGACATATGAGCAAAGAAACACTGTCTGCATTCTCTACTGTCTACTCTAATCACCCCTCAGTGTCCATAGGGAACTGGTTCCAGGACACCTGCCCCCCAACCCCACCTTGTGAATACCAAAATCTGTAGATGCTCAATCCCTTACAGGCAGACAGAACTCATTTTATTGCCCTTTGCCCTATTGCGTTGTGCAGATACTGCGTTTTTTTTTTACAAATTGAAGCAAGTGGCAAGCCCACATCAACCTAGTCTATTCGTGTCATTTTTCCAACAGTATCATTTTCTATACATAATTTTATTTGCTTATTTCTTCTTGGCTGTGCTGGGTCTTTGTTGTTGCGTGGCTTTTCTCTAGTTGTAGTGAGCGGTGCGCAGGCCTCTATTGCAGCGGCTTCTCTTGCTGCTGGGCGTGGGCTCCAGGGCCCACTGGCTCCAAGAGTTGCACCTTCCAGGCTCTAGAGCACAGGCTCAATAGTTGTGATGCATGGGCTTAGTTGCCCACAGTATGTGGGATTGTCCCTACTCAGGGATGGAACACGTGTTCCCTGCATTGGCAGGCGGATTCTTGACCACTGAGCCCCCACGGAAGAGAGAAGCCCCCAGCAGCATTATTTTTAAATTGAGGTATGTACACTGGTTTCTTGAGACACAAATGCCATTGCATACTTATCAGACTGCAGAATAGTGTAATGGTCGCTTTTATATATGCCAGGAAACCAAAAAATTCACGTGGCTCACTTTATTGCTAAATTCATTTTACTTTGGTGGTCTGCAACCAAACCCATATCATCTCCAAAGCAGGCCTGAATAAAATGGCATAGTTCAGTCGGTAAAGAATCCACTTGCAATGCAGGAGACCCCAGCTCGATTCCTGGGTCGGGAAGATCCTCTGGAGAAGGGATAGGCTACTCACTCCAGTATTCTTGGGCTTCCCTGGTGGCTCAGCTGGTAAAGAATCCACGTGCAATGCAGGAGACCTGGGTTTGATCCCTGGGTTGGGAAGATCCCCTGAAGAAGGGAAAAGCTACCCAACTCTAGTATTCTGGCCTGGCGAATTTCATGGACTGTATAGTCCATGGGGTCACAAAGAGTCAGACACAACTAAGCAACTTTCATTTTCTACTTTCACTTTCTTTCAGTATTTGCACATAAGCTACACACATTTTCCCATATACTTCACATCATTATAATGCTTAACACAAGGTAAATGCTATGTAAATAGTTGTAAATACAATATAAATGTTATGTTTATAGTTGCCAGTGTACTACAGCAAATTCAAGTTTTGCTTTTTGGGAACTTTCTGGAATTTTTCTTTAATAGTTTTGATCTATGGATGCCTAACTGGCAGATACAGAGGGCTGGCTGTATTTTCCTAGTAGGGCTTTATACGATGAAAGTTGTGCCAAAAAAAAAAATTTGTGCCAGTTTCTAACTTATTGCCCCTCATCTCCAAATGTGCCTTGCTTTGCTTTGCTTTGTCACTGTCTTATGAAACACTTTTCCTATTATTGTTTGGGTTTATTATTGAATGCATGTACTTCCCTAATTTTCTCATAATATACTTGTTCTGCTCAGTAATGTAAAGTTTGCCATAGCTGGCATTTTGTTTTAAACATCTCTGTATCCCCAGCATCCAGAAAAATAAGTCATACATAACACATACAGACATGCCTAGAATGAATGACAATGTCACAACTAGAATAAAGTATACTAAGACTGTAACTATTTATTATATACCCCCAGACTTAAAGAAAGTTAATGCACATAGTTTTTTCTAGAAGACGCATAAATGATATGAAGCTTCAGTAATTAAAACAGAGTGGTATTGGCTTTAATTCCTTAAATCAATCAAACAGATATAAGGGCTCAGAAACTACAAAGTATAAATGGGATTTTGTCCTATGAAAAAGGTGGCATGTCAGATGGACTTGGAAATTGGATGCCTCTCAAAATAAAATGATGAGGAAATTGACCGTGTATTTAGATTAAAAATTAGATTCCTGCTTCTTCACTCGGCAGCCCCAAATTGATTCCAAATAGAGTAAGATTTAAATGGCTGTAAATTTTTATTTTCTGGTAATGCTGAGTTAGGTTATTCAAACTCTCCCACAGGAAATAGCTAAATATGCCAGGTAAAATATTTTAAGATTATTAACTGCATTAAGGAGCAACAGATAGAATGGAATTACTGAGTTAAAGGCAAATAAAATTGCATATCCAGAGAGCTAAACTGAAGCCACTTATGCTCTACAGGTACTTGCCAATCCAGGCAAACTTGAACTTTTGTTTGAGTAGACTCAGGGAGGGGAGTGGGGTAGAGGAATTATTTGAAATTATAAAGATTGAGACATTTTCAGATGTGACTACCATACCAACCAACAGAACCCCAAGTTGAAGTAAATTTCAAAAAAAATTTTTTTAATTAGATATATCACTGGGAAACTGCAGGAGACCAAGCACACAGAAAATCCTTAAAAACAGCTGAAGGAAAAAAAAAAGAATCAGAGGCAAATTTCCTACCATCACAAAAAACCATCATGAGTCTGACAGAGGATGTCTTTAGAAACAATGGAAGCAAAATGAAGGCTTTCCCTCAAGTTATTCTATAGATCTTTGCCTTCAGCCTATATTTTCTGTTCCAGTATGTCTCTATCTCCCTTACAGGGAAAGGGAAAGATTCAGAAAGTTCAGTATTCCTCGCCATAAAGTGATCTGGAGCACTCTCTCATTAGCATTTAAAATAATCGAGAACAAAGCTCTCTGGGCAACTGCAGTGCTGCAAATACACTGCCCTGATTTAAGGGGAATCTGCTTCATCGTTGAATCTATTTGCCATTTTCTCCAGGAATGTGAATCTCGTTTATGAGAATGGCACCTTTTATCGGTACTACTATTATTAGGCATTGCATTAGGTTCTTGATATATACTATTTAATTCAATATTCACAAGGAATCTGTGAAGAATGCTTTTATCTCCTTTTGTCAGATGAAAAATTGAGGCTTAGAGAGATTTAATGTGTTTTATGATTGCACAGCAAGTGCAGGTAGAGTCAGAAATCTAACAGGTTCTCTGCCCTCAAGTTCTGTGTGTTTTCCACCCCTCCTATCTTCCCAAAGAACCCACAAGTCAAAGACATAATGACATAAATTACACGTTATTACCAAATTCTGTCTGCTTCTGTCTAAATCCTAACAATTCTGCATACTGCATGAAACACACACACAAAAGCATCATGATATATGTACAATGCAAAAAATCATTCTCAATTCCGTATGTTTGTACCTAGGGAATAACAACAGTTTTCCCCTACTCAAATGTCAGATTTAAACAGAAGAGAACACTTAGGAATTTCCACAATGGGCCACTTGCCGGGGATTATTTCTGCATGTAGATGTCCCAATAAAACAATATCTGTCTAAATACTGTATAATAAATTTTTTATTTAATAACAAGGCTGTTTCTTTTAACAGAAAATAATTCTCAGTACACACTAAAGCCTCCTATTTGTTTTCTGTGACAAAGCAGTATTTTACTGCCAAACGAGAAAACTTTTTACAATGCACTGGATTTCTTAATTTTTTATAACTCAATTTCAAATTCTTCTTTTATGGATAAGAAGAACTTAGAAGAAACTACCTTTATTTTTTTCCCAACTGCTTCATAATCTAGTGTTATCTAACAAAACATTTGGAAGTGTATGGAAAGCAGGCTTGTTGTTGTTCAGTTGCTAAGTCACATCTGTCTCTTTGCGACCCCATGGACTGCAGCACGCCAGGCTTCCCTGTCCTTCACCATCTCCCAGAGTTTGCTCAAAGCAGGCTGGATTCAGTGATTTCAATATAAGTAATGATCTCTTGAGTCTGCACTGCCCAGTGTAGTAGCCACTAGCCCCGTTTGGCTACTGGGTGCTTGAAATGTGGCTCATGTGAATTGGGATGCACTCTAGGTACAAATCCTGGAGGAGGGCTTGGCAACCCATTCCAGTATTCTTGCTGGCAGAATCCTATATAGACAGAGAAGCCTGGCAGGCTACAGTCCATGGGGTCACAAAGAGTTGGACATGACTGAAGCGACTTAGCATGCACGCTAGGTATAAAATGTGCATTGGATTTCGAAAACTTAGTATGAAAAAGAACTGTAAAACATCTCAACAGTAATCATTTTCTATTGATTACATATAGAAATGATGGTATTTTGAAATACTGGGTTAACCAAAATAATTAAAGGTAATTTTACCTGGGACTTCCCTGACAGTCCAGTAGCTAAGAATCCACGTTCCCAGTGCAGGGGGCCTGGGTTCCACTCCTGGTTGAGGAACTAGATTTCACATGCCACAACTAAAAAAATCCCACACACCAAAACTAAAGATCCAGCATGGGCAAGGAAGATCCTGGGAGCTGCCAGTAAGACTCTGCACAGCCAAATAAATAAATATTTTCTTAAAAAATAATTTTACTGGTTTCTTTTTATTTATTCTAATGGGACTACCAGAAAGTTCTGAATTACTTATGTGGATCAATGTATAGCTCACACTGTGGTTTTTTTGCACGGTGTCACCTTACAGAAAGGCAGAGGCCCCCTAACTGGTATACCTGCTTCCCTGTAAGACTCCTCCTTAGACCATTCACAACAGAGAAATTCAAGTAAACCCTATAAAAGAGGAATCAGATCACGTCACTCCTCTGGAAACCCTCTCTCAAAGTGGTTGTGTCTGAGCCAGAGAAAGAGCCAGAGTCTTTACAACCGTCCCGTGGGCACTCTGCTTGATCCCCATCCTTTCCACGACCTCCCTTCCCCTAGCTCTGTCCCCACGCTTGCAGCCCAACCCTGTCCCTGCTCCTTACAGACCCTCCAGCGCTCTCCCCTCAGGGCCCTGCCACTGGCTCTTCTCTCTGTCTGCAACACTCATGCCCTAGTTATCCTCCTGGCGGACTCCTTTAGCTTCTTCAGAACTGCTTAAAACTCACTTTCCCTATGAGACTTAACTCTCTTCTCACTTAAAGCTGCAAATTCTGGGGGCTTCCATGGTGGTCCAGTGGTCAAGACCCCACACTCCCAATGCAGGGGGCCCAGGTATGGGGTAGGATTCAATCCCCAGTTAGGGGAACTAAGATTGTCGCGTGCAGCACTGCCAAAAAACAAACAAACAAACAAAAAAAAAAAAAACAAAAAAAACAACCCTTTTAAAAAATAAATAAATAAAAGCTGCAACTTCCCAAAACTGGCACACCCCTTTCCTCTGCCTTACCTTTTCCTTTTTGTCATAGTCTTTATCATCTTTAAAACCTACCAAATAATTTACTTATTATGTTATTACCTACTTTTCACTGTCTTTCAGTAATGGTTGAATGGATGGGCGGAGGGCCATTATTACACAGTACAAATTCTGAGCACTTTCAGGAGATCCTTGGCAGTAAAAGCAGAAAAACTGTTACACATAGAAGAAGGAGGGTGAGGGAAGGAAAGAAGAATGGAGGAAAAAATCAACAGACAGAGCTTCAGTAACATTACTCTTCTCACATAGACAGTATCTTCAAGATAAGAACTATGTCTTAACCATACAGCTATCTCTTACATCTAGCATAAAACCTATGTATATTGATTATTCACTCTCCCATAGTAAAATTATGCATTCTTACTCTTGTCATGGGAGAAGCAAATGGAGTATATTTCCCCATTCATTGACTTCGGACTTGGCCATGTAACTTGCTCTGGCCAGGGAGAGATTAGCAGGCATAATATAAGAGGAGGTTTAAAATGTGTGTGTGTAGATTGCCTTGACTTTCTTGAGAACATGCTCCAGGTAGCCACTGATCATCCAGTCTGAGCCCCAGAGTGAGATACACAGAGCTAACCTGAACATGACCCACAGGCCCAAGCCCAGGAACAAAGAATAAATGATTATTACATGCCACAGAAATTTTGTGGCTATTTGTTATGCAGCAAATGCTGACTAATACAGCACTTGCCACATAATGCTACTATAAATATTCATAGAAAGTTTTCAAATATCAAATGAGAAGAAGTTATATCAACTGTCTCTCTTTCATATCTGATGTCTGACCTCCTGCATCAATGTTGAGAGCTTCAGGAACATTACTGAATGTATCAATGTTCAGTTATTTGTTGCTCCTAACTCTTGATTGCACACTTGGTTTCTGCTCTTTGCTTTGTGTCTAATGGAATGAACTTACCTACTTGGTCTCTGACTCCTACAGATACATATCTCACTCATCATCTTGTTCCCAAAGCTTGACCTTGACTAACCCAGCCTGGCCTCCTACCATGTCTAAACTGTGCCACCGACCATTGCCCAACCCTAAGTAACAGCAGGTCTGTCCAAAGAGGTAAAGAGCAGATAAACTTGAATAAGAAGGCATAGGACACTGGGCAGCATGGGTAAGGGGGGAAAGAAATTTAGAGTATGTAGAGAAAGCAAACTTCTAATAATCGTCTGAAAAAAACAGCCAGATATGTACAATAACTTCTGCAGAAATCCAGTTCTCAATGAGTCTCACATTTTCACCCAGCAGGAGGTAGAATTTATTTCCCAATTTTTCTTTGTGTTCTCTTCTCAAAGGCCTCCCAAGAAGCCCTTGTCTACTACCTTGAGAAATCATCACACTTTCTCCAAAGTCCATCAGATGAAAGAGGTCACCTCACAAAATGGAAACATCCTCCAGAAAAGATGACCTTCCCCATGCCCCGCTACGGGACTCTTAACAAAACAATCCACTTTCATCTTCAATGCCACTTCCATGCAAATGCTGAGGCATGGCTTTGGCATCAACAAAAATCTCCCTAGTGTGAAGTTTTCAAAACACAGAAATTGCTTCTTTTGAATTCATTTGTATAAATGCTGATTACTTGGCTTCAAAAGGACAGAGCTTTTAGAGACAATTCTCAAGCCATCAGAGGTTCTTACCATTTTCTGATGGTCTTCCTCTGATCATATTTATCAGTGAAGTTCACTTCCTTTACTGGTTCACCAAATCAATTCACAATAAGGTACAGGGTCAATCTTCTTGATGATAAATCCAAACTATTGGATGCATTTTATCCTGAGTCATCTTCTTTCTTTCTCTAATGATAATAATTTGTGGGCATTTTCTTCATGTGTGTGTTGAAACATGAAGAGGGACTATTTTTTAAAACTTTGCACTGAAGTGCAGCATACATCCCAAAAAAGGCACTAATCAAATATTTTAAAGAGTTTCCACAAAGTAAATACACCAATGTATTCAAGACTTAGATCAAAACACCAGACCTTACCAGCCCCCTAGAAGCACCTACTACCCATGCTCCTTCACACACCCAAAAAGAAAACACCATCTTGACTTCTAACACCATGAATTAGTTTTACCTGGCTTTGAACTTCACATAAATTGCAGTCATATAGCATGTAAGCTTTTGCATCTGTCTTCCTCCATTTAAGATTATATCATATTTATTCATTTGCATTATGTAGTCACAGTTCAATCATTCTCATTGCCATATGGGGTTCCATTGTAGAAGAGTACATTTGTTTTATCCATTCTACTGTTGATGGACACTGGGATTGCTTTTGGGCTATTACACACAGTGACGTGAAAACACTCTTTGATATATCATTTGATGAGCATGCAAGGACATATATGGAGCTCAGTGGGTAAAGACCCCACCTGCAGTGCAACAGATGTGGGTTTGAACCCTGGAACAGGAAGATCTCCTGGAGGAAGGCATGGCAACCCACTCCAATATTCTTGCCTGGAGAATCCCATGGACAGAGGAGCCTGACAGGCTACAGTCTATGGAGTGGTAGAAGAGTTGGACACGACTTAATAACTAAATAACAACAATATGAACATATATTTGACAAACGTGTATGTTTCTGTTGGGATTATACCTAGTAAAAATCATTCTAATTTAGAGATTCTACCTGTAAAATCACTCTGAATAGTCTTGAAGAGACTAGTA
Organism: Madoqua kirkii; assembly: GCA_006408675.1. Taxonomy (NCBI): domain Eukaryota; kingdom Metazoa; phylum Chordata; class Mammalia; order Artiodactyla; family Bovidae; genus Madoqua; species Madoqua kirkii. The sequence continues at coordinate 12,365 of SJYC01139488.1, forward strand.
CTTTTACATTCTGAGTTCCAGATCCAAACTCCCAGGAAGGGTCCTTCATATATTTTCTTATCTGGAAAGGAAACAGATCTCTGTGGAAAAAAAGGGCCCCCAAATTTGAAATATATCCAAGTATTAATAACATAAGAAATGTAGTTGAAAAGAATATTAACACTTAAGTAATTTATACCTTAGGTTCAGCATTTTGAGTTTCATTTTGGGGAACATTCAAAATTTTAATTTCCTTAATATGTTTTAATCTCTAAGGAAAATGAATTCTGGCAGCCAGAACCCAAAGCCAAGCAGGTTTTGCCTCCGTTCAGTCCAGCTTCACTCTCCAGAGGGCTAGCTGACTAAAGGCTGCACTAAAGGAGCATGAATATAAGATCCTGCCAGTTGTCAGAGGTCCATCCGTAGCTTTGTCTCCCCAGGACACATCAACTAAGAGCGAGGACAGTCAAGGGACATGGGTAACAATAATAATGCATTCAAAAATAATCGTTCAAAATGCAAAATGGGACAGCCATTCTGGAAGATAGTTTGGTGGTTTCTTACAGAGCTAAATAGAATCTCACCATATGCTCCAGTAATGGCGCTCCTTGGTATTAACCCAAATGAGCTGACGATGTTTGTCCACACCGACACCTGCACACAAATATTTACAGCAGCCTTGTTTGTGAAGTGCCAAAACCTGGAAGCAACCGAGATGTCCTTCAATAGGTGAATGCATACACAAACTGTGAGACACCTACACAACGGAGTATTATTCAGGAGAAAGAAACAGAAATGAGCTGTCAACCACAATGAGATGCACCTCTCATCCATGAGGATGGCTGCGGTTAAATGAACAAATAAATAAATGATAAAAGAAAATAACAGCTACTTGTAAGAATGCAGAGAAATCAGAAACTTTGTGTACTGTTGTTAGTGTAAAGTGAGGTAGTCACTAAAACAGTATGATGATTCCTCAAAAAAAATAGAATTACAATTTTTTTGATTCAAAAATAAATAATTACCTTTTCTCCACACTATGTAATACACACACAAACACACACATATATATATACACACATACATACATACACACTGGGCTTCCCTCCTAGCTCAGTTGGTAAAGAATCCACCTGCAATGCAGGAGACCCCAGTTCAATTCCAAGTACAAGAAGATCCGCTGGAGAAGGGATGGGCTACCCACTCCAGTATTCTTCGACTTCCCTTGTGGCTCAGCTGGTAAAGAATCCGCCTATAACGTGGGAGACCTGAGTATGATCCCTCGGTTGGGAAGATCCCCTGGAGAAGGGAAAGTCTACTCACTCCAGTATTCTAGCCTGGAGAATTCCATGGACTGTATAGTCTATGGAGTCACAAAGAGTCAGAGACAACTGGGCAACTTCACTTTCAGTTTCACACACACACACATATATGTACATACATATGCATGGGCTTCCCAGGTGGCATGGTGGTAAAGAATCTGCCTGCCAGTGCAGGAGATGCAGGAGACTCGAGTTCAATCCCTGGGTCAGGAAGATCCCCTGGTGAAGGAAATTGCAACCCACTCCAGTATTCTTGCCTGGAGAATCCCACGGACAGAGGAGTCTGGTGGGCTACAGTCCATGGGGTCATGAAGAATCAGACGTGACTGAGTGACTAAGCACACATATACACACACACACATATGTATGTTCAGAATTACTGTGTGACTCGGCATGAGGGTCCCAAAGAGATCCCTGCACAGTCATGTTCACAGAAGCATTATTTTCCATAGCCAAAAGATGGAAACAACCCAAGTGTCCATTCAGAGGAATGGATGAACGAAGCACGGTATTATCCATACAGCGTTTACGGATGAACACTGAAGACCTTAGGCTAACTGCAATAAGGCAAACAAATGAAGAATCAGACGTGACTGAGTGACTAAGCACACATATACACACACACACATATGTATGTTCAGAATTACTGTGTGACTCGGCATGAGGGTCCCAAAGAGATCCCTGCACAGTCATGTTCACAGAAGCATTATTTTCCATAGCCAAAAGATGGAAACAACCCAAGTGTCCATTCAGAGGAATGGATGAACGAAGCACGGTATTATCCATACAGCGTTTACGGATGAACACTGAAGACCTTAGGCTAACTGCAATAAGGCAAACAAGTGTTAGTCGCTTAGTCTTGTTCAACTTTCTGAGACCTCATGGACTGTAGCCCACCAGGTTCCTCTGTCCATGGGATTCTCCAGGTAAGAATACTAGAGTGGGTTGTTATTCCTTTCTCCAGGGGGTCTTCCCAACCCAGGGATCAAACCCAGGTCTCTTGCATTGCAGGCAGATTCTTTACTGTCTGAGCCACCAGGGAAGTCCCTATTCTAAGTGAAATGAGCCAGACAAAAGGCAAATACTGTATGACTCCACCCACGTGCAGTACCTAGAGTAGTCAAATGCAGAGACAGAAGGTAGAATGGTGGTCGCCAGGGGCCAAGGAGAAGGCAGATATGGGGCACTGGACTTCAAAGGTTACAGATTTTCACTTTTATAAGACAAAGGTGGTACTGGAAAGGGATGGTGGGGATGGTCGCACAACAGTGTCAAAGTTCTTAATACCACTAAACTGTCCACTTCAAAACGGTGATGATAGAAACTTTTCTGGTATAGATGTGTTGTTGTTGTTTAGTTTGTGACCACATAGGCTGTAGCCCACCAGTCTCCTCTGTGCATGAGATTCTCCAGGCAAGGACACTGGAGTGGGTTGCCATTTCCTTCTCCAGGGCAGCTTCCCAACCCAGGGATCAAACCTGCACCTCCGGCATTGGCAGGCAT
>SJYC01139490.1:0-23773 GCA_006408675.1 Madoqua kirkii
TCCTTACTACTTGAGGCAGAGAACTAGCAGCACAGGCACAGCCTGTTAGGAACAGGCATAGCCTAGCAACAGCTGGTTAGGAACACAGATGCTCAGACCCCATCCTAGACCTGCACTTGAAGACGATTCCAGGTAATACATATGCACGTTCAGGTTTGAGAGGCACTGCTCTAACCCAGCTCCACTATCAGCCATCGGTTTCCTTTCCTGGGAAACCAATCCTCCTCCATCGAGGAAGGCCCACACTGGCACGCTAAGGTCCCCAGCATCACTCTCCACTCTCCCCAGTGTGCACATGGAAAGCTGGCTCTTCTCCAAAGAACACAGGTAGAGCACCTGGTGCACTACTTAGCCCATCCAGGGGCCACGCAAACACATGTATTTCCTTTCTGTATACCTATTCACCACTGCCAGTATCCTCACATCTCTTCCAGTTGGCCCCTTTCCTGTCATGATCTTTCTTCCTCCCAGTTTCTAAAACAGATTCTCTAGTGAAGTGATTCGCCAGGCTCTAACGCCGAAGTTTTGGCTCTACAGCGTATTTGCTGGGTGAATCAGGAAGACAACTGAACGTTTCTAGGTCTGTTTTCTCCTCTGGTAGTGACAGTGCCTACCCCGTGGCCTGCTGTGAAAGCACTGTATTTCACATTACTACAGCCCAGTGCTCATGCTCGGGCTTCCCAGGTGGCACTAGTGGTAAAGCCTGGCAGTGCCGGAGATGTAAGAGACGCAGGTTCGATCCCTGGGTCAGAAAGATCCCCTGGAGAAGGAAATGGCAACCCACCCCAGTCTTCTTGCCTGGAGGATCCCTATGGACAGAGAAGCCTGACGGGCTTGTGCTCATGCTCAGACCGAGACCTTTCCACTGACTTAGTTTGGATGCCTTCCCATTGCTTTATAGGCCACAGCACTGACAGGCCAAGCCGCATGGCTTAACACCTAATTGTAACTCTCCTGTAGAGATCTTTGTTTTGTCTTGCTGGTTTTTGTCTCCAAAACTGGATCTTAAAAGACAATGTGTCAGGATGGTGGTTGTTTTTACAGATGGTAAAAGTAGTTCATGGTCTTTATAGGAAATACAGAAAATATAGAGAAATATGAAAAAGAAATAATAAACAATCCATAATCTCACCACTCAGAGAAAACAACTGTTAACATTTTAGAGGATTTCCTTCTAAACAAGAAAATCTTAGGTTTCAGGAGACCAAGGGCCAAGTCTTAATCTTCTCCGAGTTTTCCCTGGCTTTCCCACACCCAGTGCTTGTCCTGCCCCCAGCACCTAAGCTAGCACAGTGCAAGGACCTCTGCAGCGGACACACACTTGTTCCTTAGCTGACTGACCTACTGATGTGGCTTCCTCTGGACCTATGTGTGGACTGGCTACATACTGAAATAGGGATACTGTCAGAAGCAGTGACAAAATCTGTTTTGTTCTTTGTTCAGTTCAAGCTGCTGCAAAAGCGTGCTCAGATCTGTACTCCACGTGACTGCTGTCTGTGTCTTTGGTGGTGACAGTGTGTTTCTGCTGAGGTCTCATGTTTCCCTTTTCAAGGTACTCAGGTCTCACATACCTACAGGAATGGTCATCCCATGAATTTTATCAGCCCAGCCTGCATAATACCGAAGAGTTTTGATGACTCCTTGCAAATCGACATAAAATGCTTGCAGGAACGGTTTGCCACCATTGAGGGATTCCATGGTCTGTGGGAAAAGAAACAGAAAGAACTTTCCAGTGATACACTAAGTGATTGCTGGAGCAAACAAAAAAAGGAATGGAAAGAATACAAATGAATCTGAATAATGACGCATACCTGGTCAACTCTGATTTCCCAAATGAAAAGATTTTAGCACTGCTTGTCGAGTTAGTTTCCAGCAAAAGCCACCATGAGGATGTATGTGCGTGTTCTTGTGCTTGGGTATGTGCTTCCAGTAACCACTATTCCAATACATAAACACCACTGGTGATAAAGAAAGTGGTCTGCTTGTCAACCAGCTTTGTTATATTAATGATCAGAGCTGCGCGGGGATTTTTCAGAATCTACATCAGTAATCTGAATCCATAAAGAGGAGCAGGGACATGGGCTTTTATGCACTTGATGAGAATATAAAACGCTCTCCACAGCTGCCAAGACCCCTGCTGAGAAGCGGAATGGCCGCGGTGCACAGCGAGTTTATTTATTACCACCAAATAAACAAGGTCTCCTCCAGGGAAGCCCATACTGTAACAACATGAGGGCTGGTTTTCTGTAAATATTTAGCTTAACAACCATTATCTATTAAGAGTGAAGTACTTGGTCCATTTAATAAAAATAGAGTTAGAGTTATTAAGCAGTTTTAGATTATAAATGTTATTATTTTAATGACACATTCCTAAATAGGATAAGTCTGTAATGTAAAGAATTTAAGAAGAATTCACTGGAATGAGAAGAGTATTTTGACTTGAGAAATAGTAGGGGTTTTTACATATTTAACAAATGATATAAACAAAAACATATGTTTGCAACCTCATGTCCTCTTCCTCAAGGACATTTTACAATATATACTGGCACTAAAATTATCTGAGTACTAACAAAACTAAAATTGAAATACTCTCCATTCAATGACATAAAAATAGTATTTACAGTGTAATTTATTCACGTACTACGTGTATAAGATGGAACGCATTTTAAAATATTATGTGATCTACTTACTGTATATTAGCAAGACAAGCTATTTCCCAGTTCTTTTTAGAATATTTATAGGTCTGTGAGATGAGCATTATATTCTCCACACAGAGAGCACAGAGTCAAGGTCTAGACTACACAGACTAAAGCAGAGCCATTCATCAGATTCTAGGCCACCTAAGCAGTCCATCCCTATGAGCTCTTCATCACCTGAGAGTTGCCAGCCCTGGGTTTATTCTCAATTGTGTTTACCTGGATGCAATATTAACTTCAGTATTCTGGTCAGGAGCTTCCCTATATTCAAGAGGCTACCTCTTAATAAAATTCATTCCTCACATGGCTTAGGAGTGTTTAAAGTAGGACTCTCATTTAAGTGTGATGGGAAAAAAAACTTAACCACAGTGAGACATGTCAGAGAAAGGATGGCATTTGAATGTTATGACATGAAAAGATAACTGCAGGAATGAACTACATCTTCATCTAGTAAGTACTGCTAATCTAATGTTATGAATACTGTATGGATTTAACTGATATAGATACTTACAGACCATCAATGTGCCCCCATCACACTATTTATGTGCCAAGAACTATACTCGGACTACAACAAAAGGAAGTAAAACACACTTTCCACTCTCAAAGAAATCAAAATCCAGTAAAGAAACAGCATACAGACCAGCGTTCCTCCAAAGTACACCAAAGAATTCTGTTTTGTACGATATTGACAGGTTAGCCAGAAAATTAGTGGTGGGGCTCCAACAGGGTTGAGACACACTGAGTAGGGCTTGTCAGTCTTTAGTATGCCAAGTATCTTATGAATCTCCATGAAACACCTTTTCCCAATATGTAGAAACATCTCATTGGAAACAGCATTCCTTGAAGTACCAAACCAGAAAATGCTTTTATGGACAAATACGTGTCATGCACAGCAGGAGTTTCAAATCATCTCCATGAAGCATCCATTTTTGTTTCCACACTAGAAACAGACCCATGCGGGGGATGGAAGAAGGGAGACTGATGGTAGAGTGACAATGCCGAAGGGCCTGATGCTCCCCTCCCCCAGAGGAAACCCAGCAGTGATGTGACTTTCCAAGCAGAGGGGAGCCCGCAGTATTCAGGGCCTTAGTGCCCTGACTCGACAAGGATGCCCTCAGTATTAAATGATCGAGTCATTGTGGGTCATGCAGGTGAAGACGACAGGCATTCCAAAATGGTTCCAGTGTCCACAAGTATGTATTCTCGAAGAAACTGACTTCTGTTTTTAAAACAGCATCAACAACAACAAACCATTAGGAAAGCGAATGTCCCTTATGTGAGAAAATGATCATTGTAGCAAAAGAAAGTTGCTATCTCCTGTCTCTCCTTTCTAATAATTCTAGAAGTGACGAAAGAATAAAGGGAGCAGAGCTATGTGAGAGGTCTGCATCACACCTTCTGCTTCTGAAGGGTTCTCTTTGGTTAAGAGGGGCTCACACTGGAGAGGCAGAACTCTTCTGAATGCCCACAGAGTGGTTTGGCTTCCTGCAGGCAACACGCTCACTTTCCCACTGCTGGACTGTTTTTGTTCTTTTCATTGAGGGTGGGAGGGAGAGGGACAAGGAAACCAGTGAGGTCCATACCAGTCATGGGAAGCTATGGTTTTGTTCTTCAAAATTCAGTAAGAAAAGACACTCAGCTGGTCCCCAAAAGCCAAACCTCTCCCCCTTTTCATGAATTATTATGTACTCCTTCACTTGCTCCCCAGATCTGCATCATATCATGCTTTCCGAAAGACTGAGGAATCTAAATTTCAATGGATGGTAAATTTGGTGGTAAAGACGATGTTTTCTTAGGTTACTTACTGCAAGGACTGCCCTGTCTCGTTCCACCAAGTCTGCAAGCTTATCCAACAGACGGCCTCTTTCTGAAGCATCCATCCTTCTCCACACTGAACCCAGAGAGAAAGCCAGGCGGGCTGCCTGCACTGCTTTGTCTATGTCTGCCTGTTAGAGAGGAAGAGAGAGAACGATGCAACAAAGGAAGAAACATTTGCTTTCACACACACACACACACACACACACACACACACACACAAAAGTGATCCATGAACATTAGTGGTGATGTCTGGAGAGCATAAGTTTAGTGTTTTGCTGTCTGAAGGTAGTTATTTCATAGCAATTTTTCTTCTCTGATGAACATACCTTGTCTGCTTCTTGAACTTCACACACCTGTTCTCCTGTGGCTGGATTATAGACAGGGAACACTCTCCCACTCTCTGAGTTCTGCCACTCATTGTTAATAAAAATCTAAGGGAACAGACAACAGAATGGACTCCATGAGATAAGTGACAGAAAGTCAGTCAATGGTGCTGTATTATACCAAAGTACTATAGTAGTAATACTTGCTCTGCCAGTATTCTTGGGCTTCCCTGGTGACTCAGATGGTAAAGAATCCACCTGCAATGCGGGAGACCTGCGTTCACTTCCTGGGTTAGGAAAATCCCCTGGAGGAGGGCATGGTAACCCTCTCCAGTATTCTTGCCTGCAGAGTCCCCATGGACAGAGGAGCCCGGCGGACTACAGTCCATGGGGTTGCAGAGTTGGACACAACAGTAACTAAGCATAGCACAGGAGACTTGCTGGTATATAACTAAAGTACAGCATTTGAAGAGTTACAAGAAAAGCTTGACCATTATGCAGTCTAGCCTCACCACCAATTCAGAAATTTCCTTTGTGGTATTTTTACCTCAGTGTCATCCAAAGATTAAATATAATGCTTACCTTTAGTGAATCTGTCAATTACTGAGATAGTCAAACAAGGAAGGAAGGAGAGTCTCACCTACATACAGAGCATATACTGAAGCTGAGAGAGTATTTATTATAGTCTAAGCTCTGGCCAATATCCCCAAAGGGTAAATCGTGTATCAAACTGGCAGTCATCCAGCCTGAGCTACTAGTTTCTCTGTCAGGGGCCTTAAGTGACCTCACAGGGGAACCTGAATGGTGCTGGAACAAGCACTTGCCTAATTTATAGTCAGAACCGGAACACAGCAATGACTCTGACCAAACCAGCTGGCGAGTTGAACAACTTACATGTGTAAACCCCAGTTAGATCGCTTTCCTTTTGCTGGGTAGGCAAAGGAAAAAGGCCTGTAACTTTCGAATTGGTCTCTCCAGGATTTTCCTTAAAAGCCTTGGTTTCTTATATAGGAAATGAAGGTTATCTTAAAATGGCAAAGAGACTAATGGTTTAAGAAATTATGCAAGTCAATTTCTCAGGAGATTTGTAAGAGATGAGTTAAAGGAGGAGGGAAAATATGGGCAAAAACATTAAATTTTTATTGACATTAAAAAAATACAAACTAATATTTTGGACTATGAAAGCTCAAAGAATATACAAAGATATTTTGCTCCATAAAATTTATGGCACAGCCACAAAAATTTCTGAACTTATGAACCATTTAGTAGCCAGTCAATTTAGAACAAATACAGTGATAAGCTGATTTGCTACTGCTTGGCATTTTAATAATTACAGATGAGGCTAAGTGAGTGTATATCTACAATTTTAAATATAATTAAGTTCTAGGTTATGGCAGATCTTTGCTCTTTCCTTGATTTGATAAAACAATGAGCCTGTGTTGAAAGAGTCTTCTTTTACTGAAGGCTTTTTAAGATTAAAGGAGGGAAAAAAAATACCTTAAGCCTATAAATGCACTTAATACAAATGTACTGAGCACAAACACAATGACTTTGTAACAGTTTTTAAGTTTTTACTATGAATGTGTGAGCATGCTTAATATGCATATTCATTTGTATAATGTATTTAATAAATGCAAGGTATTTCTAGACACAGGAGAGGCAAGGATGATTAAGAGTTCCAGTCTTTCAGGGTCAACAGTCCCTAGTAGTTTATTAAATACTCACAACAACCCTAATGGCAGGATTTTATTATTCCAACTGAAGCTGAAAACATTGAGAGAGGTTAATAGTCAGAAACAGCAGGCCACTGCTGGGGCTCTGCTTCAGTCTGCTGCTCTTCCCCCTGTACCCTGGATTCCAGACTTGCTCAGGCCAGAGGCACAACTATTTGATGGTTATAAGACTCTTCACTCCGCTTAACAAATTTCCTAACATTCTTCATCGAATCTGTATACCCCTTTGAAATGTAGTATGATCTTAAAGGTAACAAAAGAAAAACACTTTAGAGGTTAGTTTCATTAAACATCACTTCTAGACCTTATCAGGTTTAAGGGAGGATGGAATGGGTCATGCCAATATTCTTTTTATTCACTATTTGACTAAAATTTCTTAACTCTTGATATATCATCAGCTCCAATTACAGTTTTTAAGCTTTACTGAACAGTTCTAAATGTATGTGGTGGTGGTGGTTTAGTCGCTCAGTTATGGCTGACCCCATGGACTGTAGCTCACTAGGCTGCTCTGTCCGTGGAATTCTCCAGGCAAGAATACTGGAGAGGGCTGCCATTTCCTCCTCCAGGGGATCTTCCTGACCCAGGGATCAAACATGGATCTCCTGCATCACAGACATATTCCTTACTGACTGAGTCACCAGGAATGTGTGTAAAGAGTAGGTTGCCATTTCCTCCTCCAGGGGATCTTCCTGACCCAGGGATCAAACCTGGATCTCCTACATCGCAGACATATTCCTTACTGACTGAGTCACCAGGAATGTGTGTAAAGATTGATATTCCATGACCTTCTATTATTTCTTAGAGTTCTACAAAAGATCAAACAGAAAAACTACTTATTTTTTAATAGAATAAAATTCATCCTCTTATTGTTACTTAAGCCCATGGATCATTTTCTCAGTATAAAATATAGTATGGGATCTTTTTTAAAAAATTAATTAATTCATTTTAATTGGAAGCTAGTTACCCTATAATATTGTGGTGGTTTTTGCCATACATTGACATGAATCAGTCACGGGGGTACATGTGTTCCCCTGTCCCAAACCCCCCTCGAACCTCTCTCCCCATCCCATCCCTCTGGGCTGTCCCAGTGCACCAGTTTTGAGTGCCCTGTTTCATGCATCAAACCTGAACTGGTCATCTATCTCACATACGGTAATATACATATTTCAATGTTATTCTTTTCCTATTTGGAACCAGTCTGTTGTTCCATGTCCAGTTCTAACTGTTGCTTCCAGACCTGCATACAGATTTCTCAAGAGGCACGTCAGGTGGTCTGGTATTCCCATCTCTCTCAGAATTTTCCACAGTTTATTGTGATCCACACAGTCAAAGGCTTTGGCATAGTCAATAAAGCAGAAATAGATGTTTTTCTGGAACTCTCTTGCTTTTTCCATGATCCAGCTGATGTTGGCAATTTGATCTCTGCTTCCTCTGTCTTTTCCAAAACCAGCTTGACCATCTGAAAGTTCACAGTTCACGTACTGTTGAAGTCTGCCTTGGAGAATTTTGAGCATTACTTTACAAGCATGTGCAAGTGAAGTCGCTCAGTCCTGTCTGACTCTGTGACCCCATGGACTGTAGCCCACCAGGCTCCTCCATCCATGAGATTCTTCAGGCAAGAGTACTGAAGTGGGTTGCCATTTCCTTCTCCAACAAGCATGTGAAATGAGTACAATTGTGCGGTAGTTTGAGCCTTCTTTGGCATTGCCTTTCTTAGGGATTGGAATGAAAACTGACCTTTTCCAGTCCTGTGGCCACTGCCGAGTTTTCCAAATTTGCTGGAACAACAGATTGGTTCCAAATAGGGCAAGGAGTATGCCAAGGCTGTATACTGTCACTGTGCTTATTTAACTCACATGCAGAGTACATCATGAGAAATGCTGGGCTGGATGAAGCACAAGCTGGAACCAATATTACCAGGAGAAATATCAATAATCTCGGATATGCAGATAACACCACCCTTATGGCAGAAAGCAAGGAAGAACTCAAGAGCCTCTTGATGAGAGTGAAAGAGGAGAGTGAAAAAGTTGGCTTAAAGCTCAACATTCAAAAAATGAAGATCATGGCATCTGGTCCCATAACTTCATGGCAAATAGATGGAGAAACAGTAGAAACAGTGCCTGACTATTTTGGGGGACTCCAAAATCACTGCAGATGGTGACTGCACCCAGGAAATTAAAGGACACTTGCTCCTTGGAAGAAAAGTTATGACCAACCTAGATAGCATATCAAAAAGCAGAAGCATTACTTTGCCAACAAAGGTCCATCTAGTCAAGGCTATGGTTTTTCCTATGGTCATGTATGGATGTGAGAGTCGGACTTTAAAGAAAGCTGAGCACCGAAGAATTGATGCTTTTGAACTGTGGTGTTGGAGAAGACTCTTGAGAGTCCCTTGGACTGCAAGGAGATCCAACCAGTCCATCCCAAAGGAAATCAGTCCTGAATGTTCATTGGAATGACATGCTGAAGCTGAAACTCCAATACTTTGGCCACCTGATGTGAAGAACTGACTCATTTGAAAAGACCCTGATGCTAGGAAAGATTGAAGGCAGGAGGAGAAGGGGACAACAGAGGATGAAATGGTTGGATGGCATCACCGACTCAATGGACATGAGTTTGAGCAAACTCCGGGAGTTGGTGATGGACAGTGAGGCCTGGTGTGCTATAGTCCATGGGGATGCAAAGAGTCGGACATGACTGAGTAACTGAACTGAACTGAACTGAATGTTATTCTCTCAAATCATCCCACCCTTGCCTTCTCCCACAGAGTCCAAAAATCTGTTCTTTATATCTGTGTCTCTTTTGCTGTCTCACATATAGGGTCATCATTATCGTCTTTTTAAATTCCACATATATGCATTAATATACTGTGTTAGTGGTTTTTTCTCTGACTTATTCATTTTGTATAATAGGCTCCAGTTTAGGCTCTGTATAATAGGCTCACTGCATAAGAACTGATTCAAAAGCATTCTTTCTAATAGCTGAGTAATATTCCATTGTGTATATGTACCATCACTTTCTTTTTATTTTTTTAACTTATTTTTTTATTGAAGGATGATTGCTTTACAGAATTTTGCTTTCTGAAATTTTTTTTTTCTGAGGTTTTCTGCAACCTCAACATGAATCAGCATAGGTATACATATATCCCCTCCCTTTTGAACCAGCCTCCCAACTCCCTCCCCACCCCACCCCTCTAAGTTGATAGAAAGACCCTGTTTGAGTTTCCCGAGCCATACAGCAAATTCCCATTGGCTATCTATTTTACATATGGCAATGTAATTTTCCATGTTACACTTTCCATACATCTCACCCTCTCCTCCTCTCTCCCCATGTCCATAAGTCTATTCTCTATGTCTGTTTCTTCACTGCTGACCTTTAAATAAGTTCTTCAGTACCATTCTTCCAGATTCCATATATATGTGTTAGAATATGATATTTATCTTTCTCTTTCTGACTCACTTCACTCTGTATAATAGGTCCTAGGTCCATCCACCTCATCAGGACTGACTCAAATGCATTCCTTTTTATGCTGAGTAATAGTCCATTGTGTATATGTACCACAATTTCTTTATCCATTCACCTGTTGATGGACATCTAGATTGCTTCCATGTTCTAGCTGTTCTGTAAATAGTGCTGCAGTGAACAATGGGATACATGTGTCTTTTAAAATTCTGGTTTCCTCAGGGTATATTATGCCTAGGAGTGAGATTTTTGGGTCATATGGTGGCTTTAGTCCTAGTTTTTAAAGGAATCTCCACACTGTCTTCCCACCAACAGTGCAAGTGTTCCTTTTTGTCCACACCCTCTCCAGCATTTATTGTTTGTAGATTTTTTGATGATGGCCATTCTGATCGGTGTGGGGTGATATCTCATTGTAGTTTTGATTTGCATTTCTTTAATAATGAGTGATGTTGAGCATCTTTTCATGTGTTTGTTAGCCATCTGTATGTCTTCATTGGAGAAATGTCGGTTTAGGTCTTTTTACCATTTTTCGATTGGGCTGTCTTTTTCTGGCACCGAGTTGTATGAGCTGCTTGTATATTTTGGAAATTAATCCTTTGTCAATTGTTTCATTTGCTATTATTTTCTCCCATTCTGAGGGTTGTCTTTTCACCTTGCTCATAGTTTCCTTTGCTGTACAAAAGCTTTTAAATTTAATCAGGTCCCACTTGTTTACTTTTGTTTTTATTTTCATTACTCTAGGAGGTGGGTCATAGAGGATCTTTCTTTGGTTTATGTCATCTAGTGTTCTGCCTTTGTTTTCCTCTAAGAGCTTTATAGTTTCTGGTCTTACATTTAGGTCTTTAATCCATTTTGAGTTTATCTTTGTGTATGGTGTTAGGAAGTGTTCTAATTTCATTCTTTTCTATGTAGCTGTCCAGTTTTCCCAGCACCATTTATTGAAGAGGCTGTCTTTGCCCCAATGTATATTCTTGCCTCCTTTGTCAAAAATAAGGTACTCATTGGTGCAAGAGTTTCTTTCTGGGCTTTCTAACTTGTTCCATTGGTCTATATTTCTGTCTTTGTTCCAGTACCATATAGTCTTGATGACTATAGCTTTGTAGTATAATCTAAAGTCAGGAAGGTTGATTCCTCCAGCTCCATTCTTCTTTATCAAGACTGCTTTGGCTATTCAGATCTTTTGTGTTTCTATATGAATTGTGAAATTTTTTTGTTTTAGTTCTGTGAAAAATGCCACTGATAATTTGATAGGGGTCACAATGAATCTGTAGATTGTGTTTGGCAGTATAATCATTTTCACAACATTGATTCTTCCAACCCAGGAAAATGGACTATTTTATGTCATCTTTGATTTCTTTCATCAGTATTTTATAATTTTCTTTCATGTCATCTTTGATTTCTTTCATCAGTACTTTATAATTTTCTGTGTACAGTTCTTTTGTCTCCTTAGGTAAGTTTATTCCTAGATATTTAATTCTTTTTGTTGCAATGGCGAATGGGATTAATTCCTTAATTTCTTTTTCTGATTTTTCATTGTTAGTATATTGAAATGCAAGTGATTTCTGTGTACTGATTTTGTATCCTGCAACTTTGCCAACTGATTAGCTCTATTAATTTTCTGATACTATTTTTAGGGTTTTCTATGTACAGTATCATGTCATCTGCAAACAGTGAGAGTTTTACTTCTTCTTTTCCAACCTGGATTCCTTTTATTTCTTTTTCTTCTCTGATTGCTGTAGCTAGGACTTCCAAAACAATGTTGAATAATAGTGGTGAAAGTGGACACCCTTGTCTTGTTCCTGATCTTAGGGAGAATGCTTTCAGTTTTTTCACCAAAGGCTTTTTCTGCATCTATTGAGATTATCATATGATTTTTACCTTTCATATCTTTTAATATGTATATCACATTGATTTGTGTATATTGAAGAATCCTTGCATTCCTGGAATAAACCCAACTTAATCACGGTGCATGAGCTTTTCGATATATTGCTGAGTTCTGTCTGCTAAAATTTTGTTGAGGATTTTTGCATCCTTGGTCTGTAGTTTTCTTTTTTTGTGTTGTCTTTGTCTGGTTTTGGTATCAGGGTGATGGTGGCCTCATAGCATGAGTTTGAAAGTGTTCCTTCTTCTTCAGTTTTTTGAAAGAGTTTTAAAAGGACAGGCATTAGCTCTTCTCTAAATGTTTGATAGAATTCTGCGAAGCCACCTGGTCCTGGGCTTTTGTTTTTTGTAAGATTTTTTTAATCACAGCATCAATTTCAGTGCTTGTTATTGGGATGTTCATAATTTCTATTTCTTCTTGATTCAGTCTTGAAAGATTGAACTTTTCTAAGAATCTCTCCTTTTCTTCCAGGTTACCCATTTTATTGCCATACAGTTGTTCATAATAGTGTCTTATAATCCTTTGTAGTTCTGCATTGTCTGTTGTAACCTCTCCTTTTTAATTTCTAATTTTGTTCATTTGATTCTTTTTTTTTTTGATGACTCTAGCTAAAGGTTTGTCAATTTTGTTTACCTTGTCAAAGAATCAGCTTGTAGTTTTATTAATCTTTACTACTGTTTCTATTATTTCTTTTTCATTTATTTCTGCTCAGATCTTTATGATTTCTTTCCTTCTACTAATCTTGGAGGTTTTTTGTTCTTCTTTTTTCAGTTGTTTTAGGTGTAATAACTTTACACCTAAAGTTATTTACGTTGTCTATTTGACATTTTTCTTGTTTCTTGACGTAGGATTGTATTGCTATAAACTTCCCTCTTAGAACTGCTTTTGCTACTACATCCCATAGGTTTTGAGTTGTTTTCATTGTTATTTGTTCCTAAAAATTTTTTTATTTCCTTTTTGATTTCTTTAGTAGCCTGATGGTTATTTAAAAATGTGTTGTTTAATCTCCATGTGTTTCTGTTTCTTACAGCTTTTTTCTTATAATTGATATCATAGCATTGTGGTTGGAGAAGATGCTTGATACAATTTCAATTTTCTTAAATTTACTGAGCTTTTATCTGTGACCCAAGATGTGGTCTATTCTGAAGAATGTTTCATGTGCGCTTGAGAAGAAGGTGTATTCTTCTGCATTTGGATGGAATGTCCTGAAGATATCAATAAGATCCATCTCAGCTAACGTATCATTTAAGGCTTGTGTTTCCTCATTAATTTTCTGTTTTGATGATCTGTCCATTGGTATGATTGGGATGTTAAAGTCTTCTACTATTACTGTGTTACTGTCAGTTTCTCCTTTTATGCCTATTAGTTGTCTTATGTATTGAGGTGATCCTATGTTGGGTGCATAGATATTTACAACTGTTATGTCTTCCTCTTGGATTGATCCCTTGATCATTATGTGCTTCCTTATCTCTTGTAATCTTTAAGATCTATTTTATCTGATATGAGGGTTGCTACTCTCAGCTTTCTTTTGCTTCCATTTGCATGGAATATGTTTTTCCATCCTCTCACTTTCATATATCTATATGTGTCTTGAGGTATGAAGTGGGTTTCTTGTAGACAGCATATATATGGGTCTTGTTTTTGTAACCATTCAGTCAGTCTGTGTCTTTTGGTTGGAGCATTTAATCCATTTACATTTAAAGTAATTATTGACATATATGTTCCTGTTGCCATTTTCTTGACTGTTTGGGGTTGATTCTGTAGATCTTTTTTCTTCTTTTGTATTTCTTGACTATACAAGTCTCTTTAACATTTGTTATAAAATTGGTTTGGTAATACTGAATTCTCTTAACTTTTGCTTGTCTGAAAAGCTTTTGATTTCCCCATCAATTTTGAATGAGATCCTTGCTGGGTACAGTAATCTTGGTTGTAGAATTTTCCCTTTCAGTACTTTAAATATATCCTGCCTGCAGAGTTTCTGCTGAAAGATCAGCTGTTAAGCACATGGGGCTTCCCTTGTATGTTACTTGTCGCTTCTCCCTTGCTGCTTTTAATATTCTTTCTTTGTGTTTAATCTTTGTTAGTTTGATTAGTATGTGTCTTGGTGTGTTTCTCCTTGGGTTTATTCTGTATGGGACTCTTTGTGCCTCTTGGACTTGACTATTTCCTTTTCCATGTTGGGGAAATTTTCAATTATAATCTCTTCAAAAATTTTCTCATACCCTTTCTTTTTCTCTTCTTCTTCAAGGACCCCTATAATTCGAATGTTGGTGCATTTGATATTGTTCCAGAGGTCTCTGAGACTATCCTCAGTTCTTTTCATTCTTTTTACTTTTTTCTGATCTTCAGAAGTATTTCCACATTTTATCTTCCAGCTCACTGATTCGTTCTACTGCTTCAGCTATTCTGTTATTGATTCCTTCTGGAGTATTTTTAATTTCAGTAACTGTGTTGTTTGTCTCTGTAGGTTTATTCTTTAATTCTTCTAGGTCTTTGTTAATTGACTCTTGCATTTTCTCCATTTTTTTTTCAAGGTTTTTGATCATCTTTACTCATTTTTCGGAATTTTTTTTCAGGTAGCTTGCCTATTTCCTCTTCATTTATTTGGGCTTCTGTGTTTCTAGTTTGTTCCTTCATTTATGTAGTACTTCTCTGCCTTTTCATATTATTTTTTTAACTTATTGTGCTTGATGTCTCCATTTCCCAGGCTTTAAGGTTGAATTCTTTCTTCCTTTTGGTTTCTCGTAAGGTTGGTCCAGTGCCTTGTGTAAGCTTCTTATAGGGTGAAATTTGCGTTGAGTTTTTGTTTGTTTTTCCTCCGATGTGCAAGGCTGAGTGAGGTGGTAATCCTGTCTGCTGACAACTGGGTTCATATTTTTGTTTTGTTTGTTGTTTAGATGAGGTGTCCTACACAGGATTGGGTGATGCCAGATTTTGTATTCAAGTGGTTTCGTTTGTGTGAGTTCTTGCTTTATGGTTGAATTCTTTCTTCCTTTTGGTTTCTCGTAAGGTTGGTCCAGTGCCTTGTGTAAGCTTCTTATAGGGTGAAATTTGCGTTGAGTTTTTGTTTGTTTTTCCTCCGATGTGCAAGGCTGAGTGAGGTGGTAATCCTGTCTGCTGACAACTGGGTTCATATTTTTGTTTTGTTTGTTGTTTAGATGAGGTGTCCTACACAGGATTGGGTGATGCCAGATTTTGTATTCAAGTGGTTTCATTTGTGTGAGTTCTCACTAACTGATACTCCCTACAGTTAGTTCTCTGGTAATCTAGGGTCTTGGAGTCAGTGATTCCACTCCAAAGGTTCAGGGCTTGATCTCTGGTCAGGAATGAAGATTCCACAAGTGGTCTGTTATAGCATAAGTGAGATTAAAATGAGAAACCAAAGATGAACCCCAGACAAATGGCAGTCACAAAATCAGGCAAATAATAATTAAAATAATGGAATATATACATATCACCCATGAGCAAAGTCAAAACAGTCCAACAAAAATAAAGTACAGTAGACTGACCTGGCAAACAAAGGAAATAAAAAAACATTATGTGGAGTTTTCCTTTTTCTTTTCCCTTTTTTAATTTCAGTTTTTAATTTTTAAACTTATTATTTTTTCTACATTTATTTCTTTGTTTTTCCTACTATTCTTTTTGCCTTGCAGTTAATCTTTAATGTATATAAATCTGAATGTATTGATTTCGGTGTTGACCATCTGGTGATGTCCATGTGGAGAGTCTTCTCTTGTGTTGTTGGAAGAAGGTGTTTTCTATGACCAGTGCATTTTCTTGGCAAAACTGTATTAGTCTTTGCCCTGCTTCATTCCGTATTCCAAGGCCAAATTTGCCTGTTACTCCAGGTGTTTCTTGGCTTCCTACTTTTGCATTATTGTTATATAATCCTAAGGAATGTAGAGAAAGGAAAAAAAATTTGTCTTTTCTTCCGCCTTGAGAATTCCAGACCCCTCTCTCCTTGGAGACCCCTAGACTTCTTATCAACCTGCCTAGGAAATGGATCTCTCATGGGTGTCATTTCTGCTTTGGCTCAGCCTCTTCATTCTTTCTGGAGCTATTCCTCCACTCTTACCAGTAGCATATTGGACACCTATAGACCTCAGGGGCTCATCTTTCAGTGTCTGATCTTTTTGCTGTTTAATCCTGTTCGTGGGGTTCCAAAGCAAGAATACTGAAGTGATTTGCCATTCCCTTTTCCAGTGGACCATGTTTTGTCAGAACTCCACACTATGACTTGTCCATATGACCCTGCACTCTGGCCATATATCCAAAGAAGAATGTTATCTGAAAATAATCATGAACCCCAATATTCATTGCAGGATTGTTTACAATAGCCAAGACATGGAAACAGCCTAAATGTCCATCAACAGAGGAACAGATAAAGAAGATGTGGTGCATATATGCAATGAAGTATTAGCCATAAGTAAGAATGAAATAATGCCATTTGTAGCAACATAGATGGACCTAGAGAGTGTCATACTGAGTGAAAGTAAGCCAGACAGAGAAGGAGCAATATTGTATAGCATCCTTATATGTGGAACCTAGAAAGAAATGATACAAATGAACTTACAAAACAGAAAGAGACTCACTGACTTAGAGAATGAGCTTATAATTGCCCTGGGAAGGATGAGGGTAGGGATAGTTAGAGAATTTGGGATGGACATGTACACACTGCTTTATTTAAAATAGATAACTAACAAGGACCCACTGTATAGTCCATGGAACTCTGCTCAATGTTAAGTGGCAGCTTAGAGGGGAGGAGGGTTTGGGGGACATGTGTATGTATGGCTGTATCCCTTCACTGTTCATCTGAAACTATCACAACATTGTTTGTCAATCAGCTGTATTCCAACACAAAATAAAACGTTTAAAAAAATAAATAAATCTTAATGTACAGAAATCAAAAAATTATATTTACTAGTTAAGAACAAAACTAACTAAAGCACAACTGGAAAACAAAACTAAAGTAAGGTGCCAAGTGGGGAATAAAGCAATGAAAATAAAACTAACAAATATGTTGGAAGGAAGGAAAAGAAAGAAAGAATAGATATGCAAAGTTAGAGGTAGATAAAGATTTATATAAATTAAGATTAACTGCAAGGAGAAAAGAACAGTAGGAAAAGCAAACAAAGGGATAAATATAGAAAAAATATAATAGGCTTTAAAAATTAAAATTATAAAAAAGAAAATAAGAAAAAAAAACAGAAGTAAAAAGGAAAAAGGAAAATGCCACAGAATTGCAAAAGCCCAACATAGAGGCAGAAGTTTATGATAAAAATAAAAAGTGTAACTGAATATACATATATACACCTATAAGCAAAATCAAAACGGTCCAACAAAAATAAATTACAATAGGTTGACCTGACAAATGAGGGAAACCAAAAATTATATCTACCAGAACAAAACTAACTAAAAGTTCAAGTTCAGTCGCTCAGTCGTGTCCGACTCTTTGTGACCACTGAATTGCAGCATGCCAGGCCTCCGTGGCCATCACCAACTCCTGGAGTTCACTCAAACTCATGTCCCTCGAGCCCCTGTTGCCATCCAGCCATCTCATCCTCTGTTGTCCTCTTCTCCTCCTGGCCCCAATCCCTCCCAGCAGCAGAGTCTTTTCCAATGAGTCAACTCTTCACATGAGGTGTCCAAAGTACTGGAGTTTCAGTTTAGCATCAATCCTTCCAAAGAACACCCAGGACTGATCTCCTTTAGAATGGACTGATTGGATCTCCTCATAGTCCAAGGGATTCTCAAGAGTCTTCTCTAACACCACAGTTCAAAAGCATCAATTCTTCAGCACTCACCTTTCTTCACAGTCCAACTCTCACATACAAACATGACCACTGGAAAAACCATAGCCTTGACTAGATGGACTTTTGTTGGCAAAGTAATGTCTCTGCTTTTCAATATGCTATCTGGGTTGGTCATAACTTTCCTTCCAAGGAGTAAGCGTCTTTTAATTTCATGGCTGAAATCACCATCTGCAGTGATTGTGGAGCCCCCAAAATAAAGTCTGACACTGTTTCCACTGTTTCCCTATCTATTTCCCATGAAGTGATGGGACCGGATGCCATGATCTTCGTTTTCTGAATGTTGAGCTTTAAGTCAACTTTTTCACTCTCCTCTTTCACTTTCATCAAGAGGATTTTTAGTTCCTCTTCACTTTCTGTCATAATGGTGGTGTCACCTGCATATCTGAGGTTATTGATATTTCTCCCGGCAATCTTGATTCCAGCTTGTGTTTCTTCCAGACCAGCGTTTCTCATGATGTACTCTGCATGTAAGTAAAATAAGCAGGGTGACAATATACAGCCTGGACAAACTCTTTTTCTTGTTTGGAACCAGTCTGTTGTTCCATGTCCAGTTCTAACTGTTGCTTCCTGACCTGCATATAGGTTTCACATGAGGTCAGGTGGTTTGGTATTCCCATTTCTTTCAGAATTTTCCACAGTTTATTGTGATCCACACAGTCAAAGGCTAACTAACTAACTAAAGCACAAACTGGAAAACAAAACTAAAGTAAGGCACTAATTGGGGAAGAAAGGAATGAAAATAAAGCTAACAAATATGTTAACAGGAAAGGAAAGAAAGAAAGAACAAATATGCAAAGTTAATAGAGATAAAGAAGATTTATATACACTAAAGATTAACTGCAAGGGGAAAAGAATAGTAGGAAAAACAAAGAAATAAATGTAGAAAAAAATACGTGGTTTAAAAATTAAAAACTGAAATTAAAAAAGAGAAAAGAAAACAAAAAGGAAAATTCCACAGAACTGCAAAAGTCCAGAGGTTTATAACAACTATAAAAAATATGACTGAGGGGGAAAAAAAGGCTCAAAAGCTTAACTATATTTCATAGTGCCAATAAAACCGACAACTACAACAGAGGGGTTAAGAGAAAGGAAAAAAAAATCCAAAAGAATCTACACAACAAATCAAAATGTAAGAAAAACAAATGTTTTTACTGAGTCACTGCTGTCAGGGTCCATTCCCTCTCTGGGAGTCACAGTCCACCTTACCTCCCTAGCATGTCCTCCAACACTGTGCTGACCTCTGGACCTGCTGAGGGGGCAGCTCAGATTCTAATCTGGTCCTACTCCTCTGTGTTCTTGCCTCCAATGGCCACAGCTACCAGAACTAGTGTGTTTTCTTTCGTGGAAGCTCTCAGTGACCTTTCATATATTCCATAGACAGAGTCTGCCTAGTTGATCATGTCGATTTAATCTACAGCATGTATAGCTGGTGGGAAGGTTTTCAGTCTTCTTCCTTAGACACACTGACCCTGGGTTTCAACTGTGGTTTTGTTTCCACCTCTGCATATGGGTCATCCACTAGGGTTTGCTCGCTCCCCTGGGGAACTGGGGTTTGCCCCTGTGAGGGCCAGGTGTGGAGGTGGTGCAGCTGCTTGGGTTTCAGGGGTTCTGGCAGCACCAGGCACTCAGGGGAGTTGGCGGCTAGGGCAGCATGATATATATTGCTCTATAAGTGTATGGCAACCAATATTGGCCCATATGCCCCAGTATTGTTGCCTGGAGAACCCCCTATCCCTGACAGAGAAGCCTGGCAAGCCACAGTCTACAGGGTTGGAAAGAATCGGACACTACTGAAGCAACCCTGCACGCATAGGCACAAGACATTTTTTGTCTGTGGCAACTCTGCCCCAGTGAAGAGCTGAGTGTGAAGGTGGTACAGCTGCTTGGCTTGCCAGGACCCTGGCAGCACAAGTGTGCAGGGACATGGACTGCCTCCATCGCATTGTTATGGCCCTATCAGAGTCTTTTTTCCAGCCTCTTGTAGCTGGTGATCAGAAGGCCTCTTTGGCCAGTCTATCTCCGTAGCTCCACTGTTGAGACATTTAGAGGTCTCCCTTGCCTGGGGTCCTTCACTGTTGTTGGCACATCAGGCACATAAAAGGGCACCCCGGATGGGGTCCTACTCTGTAGTTTAGTGTGCCAGGCGTTTATTTGATGGGCCAGCCTCTCTGTTGTTCAGCTACCCCCACTGGTGTGTGGAGACAGAGGCTATGGTGATGGCTCTGCCCTCTATGCGTGGCTCAGCAGTATCGCCTTGCTTCCATGGCTGTGGGGCTTCCTCCACAGGCATTTGCCAGCACAGTCTCCTCCCACACATCCCCTTGATCTGTCTCTCCACAGTCAACAGCAGCCCTCACCCTGGGCTTGCTCCACAATCCCCAAACTCCAGCTCCCAGCTGCCACTGCACCCTCCAGGGTACCTGCGTCCCTGTCCAGGGTATGTATGGCTGTGGCAAGGACTGTCTGATTCTCATTCCATTTAGGCTGCCACAGATAAGCTGTTTCAGCCTTAAATGTTTCTCCTCTGACTCAGTTACCCTGATGTGGGGATCAGACCCGTTTCAGTTCTCCCATTGGCCAAGGCAGGTCCAGTCCTAGTAACATTCCTGTTTTCCCCCCTAGTTCCTTCGTCCTACCAAGTTTTGCATCATTCTATATATTATTTTCCACTGGTCAAGTACTCCTGTCTACTCTCAGCTGATGTTCTGCAGGCACTTCTGTGTCTGAAGGTGTATTCCTGATGTATCCATGAAGAGAGATGTACTCCACATAAACCTACTCCTCTGCCATCTTGTTCTCTCCTGTACCACAGCTTTCTTATCCATTCATCTGCCGTTGGATATCTAGGCTGCTTCCATGTCCTAGCTACTGTAAACAATGCTGCAATGAATGCTGCAGTACACATGTCTCTTTGAATTCTGGTTTTATCCGTGTGTCTGCCCAGCAGTGGGATGGCTGGGTCGTATGGCAGTTCTATTTCCAGTTTTTTAAGGAATCTCCACACTGTTCTCTATAGTGGCTGTAGTAGTTTGCATTCCCACCAACAGTGTAAGAGGGTTCCTTTTACTCCACACCCTCTCCAGCATTTATTGTTTTAAAATACAGTATGGGATCTTAACAAGCTTTTTCTATATCTTGCAAATTTCTTCATTCTAGGAAATATTTCATCATCACTCATCAATTATTTCCAACTATGCCAAAAAACTTAAAATAATAAGGAAACAAAAAACTTTATGAAACTATCTAGAAATGACTAAACATATCAGCAGCAGGAGGAAAAGGGGACAACAGAGGATGGGATGGACAGATGGGATCACTGACTCAATGGACATAAGTTTGAGCAAGCTCTGGGAGATGGAGAAGGACAGGGAAGCCTGGCGTTCTGCAGTCCATGGGGTCACAAAGAGTTGGATACAACTGAGCAACAGAAAAAGTCCATCATCCTTTGGTTTTATTAATGCATTATCCAAAGTAATGCATTATTATATCTCAAAAGGATATAAATAAAAGAAGTATGATGACACCAGCTTTGTCATATTCTTTTCTCCTTTCATTGAACACAGTTAAGAATTCAGAAATTTTCATTTCTGTTCATTATGAGAAAAAGAAGAAATCTAATAGAAAAAGACATTTCAAAACTGCTAGATGAGTCAGCAGCTGAAAGCAAAGAGACAGAAACACTAGAGACACCGTTGATGAGGGTGAAATTGACTGTATAAATGAAACTCTTGGACTATGAGCCCTTAGGATAAGTAAATGCACTTTCTCCAAATTAATAATCAGAGAGCAAACAAGATAATTATAAACATAAAAAAGGAAATATGATAATCTAATCTAGCTAGCTATTCAATAGGAAGGACTTAGTAATTTAAAATCAACCTTTTTGATTTTTAAAAAGGTAAGAATTATTTTATCTTTTAAGATATTTGTGGGCAAAAATTTAGTTGATATGATTCATAAATGGACAAATGCTAAAAGTATGTGTATATATACAAAGGTGACTGAGAAGGACAGATATTATGTAGAAATAAGAAGTTCATTGGAATGATCAATCTAATTTACATTTATAAACTAAAATGAAAATCTTTTAGTAATTATGGAACAAAAATGGCCATGCTCTTTTCTACCAAATTAGGAGCCTTCAAATTTTTCAACAGTATTACATTATGATAAGGCAAATGCAAGAAGAACCAGAACAATAAGATATAACCTATTAGAAATGTGTTTAAATATGCAATCAGTATTTATGACATATATGTTTCCAGTTTTAAACATGATGGCTGATGAGCAGATGTATATGTGTTCAGTCACTCATTCATGTCCAACTCTTTGCAAACTTATGGACTATAGCCCGCCAGGCTCCTCTGTCCAAGGAATTTTTCAGGCAAGAATATTGAAGTGCATTGCCACTTTCTGTTTCAGGTATCTTCTCGACACAGAGATCAAACCTATGTCTCCTGCATTGGCAGGTAGATTCTTTACCACTATGCCACCTGGGTAGTTGCATTCAAAGGCCATTGCTTATTTCATGTACATATATCTCCAATACCAGGAAAATATGGAAGAAACATTGGTTTGGTTTTGTTTAAATTCTTTTTCTATCGCTTTCACTATCTCTGTACTTTCACTTTTCTAAATTTTTCATAAAGTAACCTAAAGTTTTAAAATTATATAGCCTCCACTGGACCCAGATGGTAAATATGATAACCATTTTTCCTGGTACACTAGAAGTTAAAATATTTTATATTCTTAATATGCTGTTATTTTTATAGACCGAGCTTCCCTGGTGGCTCAGACAGTAAAGAATCTGCCTGCAATGCAGGAGACCTGGGTTCGAACCCTGGGTTGGGAAGATGCCCTGGAGAAAAGAATGGCAACTCATTCTAGTAATCTTGCCTGGAGAATTAAATGGACAAAGGAGCCTGCCAGGCTCCAGTCCATGGAGTCACAAAGAGTCAGACATGACTGAGTGATTAACACTCACTTTTTTTCAGTCTTATGACAAAAAACAAAGGAAAACAAATTCTTCCAAAATACTTGAAGGTTTTCAGATTTTCTGAGCATTTTCAAAAAGTTTGGAATGCTGTCTAAAGTGTTCCCCTCTAATCAAGGCTCCCTGAAGAAATACTATATTTCAAGGCGTAGAGAAAAAGGACAAGATGATCTTGGAATATTGTGGTGCAGGAAATAAAGTTATGCTCGAAACCTGGTGGGGACATATCAAAGGCATACAGGAGACAACATGAAGTAGGGTGGGGGTCCCAGTGGCCAATACTGGGATAATTCAAGCAACAAAACAAGTGAGACAGTGCTGGATTATTACCCAAAGGACAAAAAGACATCCAAAAGTCCATATGATATAAATTTTTTATGGATAAATAAATGAAGAATAAGAAAAAGCTGTTCTTAACAGAACTCAAATTAATAGCTATCAAGGAATGATGGGATTAGATTGTCATCAGGTGTCAAACCCCACAACAGTAATTGCTTCAAGCAAATATCATTAAATGGATGGTAAAAATATAATGAAAAGTTGGAAGTTTATGTAATCTCAGTGTATCTCCTCTCAAGATACTTATTAATTACAAAGTAAAAAATAGTAACATCATTGGAGAAATGTGGCAGACAGTACCTCAATCAAGTTATCAAAGTCAGTATCATCAGTAATGGGACAAACTGATCTTAATTTATTAAGTGTTCATCTGCTTGTACTACTGATAATTAGAAAGCTATGTTGAAATCTCCCACTTTGGTGTCAGACCTGTCAAAATATCCCTTAGCTCTATCATTTTTACACTTATAAATTTTATGTTATTATTACTGATAGAACTATCAGATTTTCTGATAAAATCATTTCTCAATATACAGTGACCCTCTTTATTACTAATAAAGCTCTGTGTCTTAAAGACTGTTTTAATACTAAACCCATCTAAGCTTTTCTTTAGTATTGTCTTGATATATCTTTCCTATCACATTACTCTCAATTACATCTTTATTATTTTGATGTGCCCCTTTAAGTGATGTATGAATGACTATATTCTATTCA
>SJYC01139491.1:0-72649 GCA_006408675.1 Madoqua kirkii
AAAGGCCATTGCTTATTTCATGTACATATATCTCCAATACCAGGAAAATATGGAAGAAACATTGGTTTGGTTTTGTTTAAATTCTTTTTCTATCGCTTTCACTATCTCTGTACTTTCACTTTTCTAAATTTTTCATAAAGTAACCTAAAGTTTTAAAATTATATAGCCTCCACTGGACCCAGATGGTAAATATGATAACCATTTTTCCTGGTACACTAGAAGTTAAAATATTTTATATTCTTAATATGCTGTTATTTTTATAGACCGAGCTTCCCTGGTGGCTCAGACAGTAAAGAATCTGCCTGCAATGCAGGAGACCTGGGTTCGAACCCTGGGTTGGGAAGATGCCCTGGAGAAAAGAATGGCAACTCATTCTAGTAATCTTGCCTGGAGAATTAAATGGACAAAGGAGCCTGCCAGGCTCCAGTCCATGGAGTCACAAAGAGTCAGACATGACTGAGTGATTAACACTCACTTTTTTTCAGTCTTATGACAAAAAACAAAGGAAAACAAATTCTTCCAAAATACTTGAAGGTTTTCAGATTTTCTGAGCATTTTCAAAAAGTTTGGAATGCTGTCTAAAGTGTTCCCCTCTAATCAAGGCTCCCTGAAGAAATACTATATTTCAAGGCGTAGAGAAAAAGGACAAGATGATCTTGGAATATTGTGGTGCAGGAAATAAAGTTATGCTCGAAACCTGGTGGGGACATATCAAAGGCATACAGGAGACAACATGAAGTGGGGTGGGGGTCCCAGTGGCCAATACTGGGATAATTCAAGCAACAAAACAAGTGAGACAGTGCTGGATTATTACCCAAAGGACAAAAAGACATCCAAAAGTCCATATGATATAAATTTTTTATGGATAAATAAATGAAGAATAAGAAAAAGCTGTTCTTAACAGAACTCAAATTAATAGCTATCAAGGAATGATGGGATTAGATTGTCATCAGGTGTCAAACCCCACAACAGTAATTGCTTCAAGCAAATATCATTAAATGGATGGTAAAAATATAATGAAAAGTTGGAAGTTTATGTAATCTCAGTGTATCTCCTCTCAAGATACTTATTAATTACAAAGTAAAAAATAGTAACATCATTGGAGAAATGTGGCAGACAGTACCTCAATCAAGTTATCAAAGTCAGTATCATCAGTAATGGGACAAACTGATCTTAATTTATTAAGTGTTCATCTGCTTGTACTACTGATAATTAGAAAGCTATGTTGAAATCTCCCACTTTGGTGTCAGACCTGTCAAAATATCCCTTAGCTCTATCATTTTTACACTTATAAATTTTATGTTATTATTACTGATAGAACTATCAGATTTTCTGATAAAATCATTTCTCAATATACAGTGACCCTCTTTATTACTAATAAAGCTCTGTGTCTTAAAGACTGTTTTAATACTAAACCCATCTAAGCTTTTCTTTAGTATTGTCTTGATATATCTTTCCTATCACATTACTCTCAATTACATCTTTATTATTTTGATGTGCCCCTTTAAGTGATGTATGAATGACTATATTCTATTCAATATGAAAATTTCTCTTTTAACTGGCAAGTTTAATACATTTTTATTTATTGTTATCATATTTTGTGTTAAATTATGTTTTGTGATATTTGGACTTAATGTTTACTATTTGTCTTTATTTTACTTCCTGTTTTCTCCTTTCTTGATTAATGCTTGTTGTTTGCTTTACAATTTAATTTCCCTCTTTCATCAGTTTTGAAGCTGTGTATGATGTTTCTATTCGTTCATTGGTTATCCATGATATTTTATCATGCATATCTAGCAAAATTAAGTCTAAAGTTAATACATATTTTAACATTTCCCCCAAATAATTACAAGGGCCTTAGAACACAAAATCTAATCACTCTTCTCCAGGGGTTTGTTATAAAATCATTATTTTATGCAGAAAAGGATTTCTTACATTTAGTAAGCTTTAAAACTGTTTATTCTCAAGATTTCTTAAAATTCAATTTAATAAATTTATTGGGGGTAAAGGCTATGGTTTTTCCAGTGGTCATGTATGGATGTGAGAGTTGGACTATGAAGAAAGCTGAGTGCCGGAGAATTGATGCTTTTGAACTGTGGTGTTGGAGAAGACTCTTGAGAGTCCCTTGGACTGCAAGAAGACCCAACAAGTCCACTCTAAAGGAGATCAGTCCCGAGTGTTCTGTGGAAGGAATGATGCTAAAGCTGAAACTCCAGTACTTTGGCCACCTCATGTGAAGAGCTGACTCATTGGAAAAGACTCTGATGCTGGGAGGGACTGGGGGGCAGGAGGAGAAGGGGAAGACAGAGGATGAGATGGCTGGATGGCGGACTTGAGTTTGAGTGAACTCCGGGAGTTGGTGATGGACAGGGAGGCCTGGTGTGCTGCAGTTCCAGGGGTCGCAAAGAATCGTACACGACTGAGCGACTGAACTGAACTGAAAGTCTCAGTTCCTAACATATATTTATTGCATCCTCATACTCAAAAGATATCACAATACTTTGAGACTATTATTCCAGTATTTTCTGTCATGTAATGGTGCTTACAAGAAATCTCTGCTGCAAGTCTGGTTATCACTTTGTTGATGAGTTGCCTTTTCTATCTGGGGTTTTTCATATCTTGTCTTTTTCTTGGTGTTTTAAGTTTCAACATAATATGTCTATGTGTTAATTCTTTTTATTTTGATAGTTACAAGCATTGTGCTTGTAGCACCTGTGAATTTTTATCTTGTAATTTCAGGATATTCTTAATCATTATCATCATTTCCTTAAATATAATTATTTATATTCTCTGCTCTGGAATTTCAACTATACCTTTTTAGTCTATCCTCAGTGTCTTTTAACCATTCATATTTTCCATTTCTTTTAAGAACATTTTATGTAAATATAACATTGTTGTTTGTAAATGTGTGAAAAATACTCTTCTAAATAATTCAAACTATACAAGAAAGCAAAGAGAAGGTAAAAAATCACCTCAAATTTCATAATCCAGAAATAACTAAAGTTCACATGTTCCTGATCATCATTCTCTATACACACACACACACACACACACACACACAAATTTTCCAAAACAAGATCAATTTTACATGAGCTTCATAATTTGCTTTTTTTTAAGTTAATATATGCTATAGACATTTTAAATGGTTTCCTTGGACTCCAGTGTGTATTTTTATTTGTATGTATACAGGTAATGTGGGAAAAGGAAATGGCAACCCACTCCAGTATTCTTGCCTGGAGAATTCCATGGATGGAAGAGACTGCTGGGCTGCAGTCCATGGGGTTGCAAAGAGTCAGACATGACTGAGCAACTAACACACATATAGGTATGTGTGCATGCATGTGTGTGCACGGCTATAGATTAATTTAGTCAATCAGCCCTAAACTGGAAGACATTCAAGTTGTTTCTATTTTCCTTCTTCCTCTGTCCTGCAGTTGAATAATTTTTTCAGATCTATTATCCAGTTATCTTTACCAAGGTCTAATCTGCTAATTTCAACTTTCATTCCTAAAAGTTCTGCTTTTTTTTTTTTCAAATCTGCTTGGTCTTTTTATTTTTGTATTAAAAATTAATACCTTAATTTTTAGTAGTTTTAGGTTTTCAGAAAATTGAGCATAGAGGTCCCATATCTCTGCTATTCCCCTCCCCAGCGTCTTCTGCTTTTAGAATCCTGCTTTAGTGCTGTACGCTTGTTACAACTGATGGACCAGTATTTATAAAATCTACAGATTGTATCAGGCTTCACTATTTCTTTGTGTTATAAGTTCTATGGGTTTTCCAAGTGTCCACCATCACTTAGCACAGAATAGTTTCTTTACTGCCCTAAACGTCCTGGGCTCCACCTATTCATCTCTTCCTCTTCCCCCTAAAGCCCTGACAAACACTTACCTTTTTACTGTCTCCTTTTCTGCACCTTTTCCAGAACTTCATAGAGCTGGAATAATATAGTTGTTGTTAAGGTGCTCAGTCTTGTATGACTTTTTGCAACCCCATGGACTGCAGCATGCCAGGGTTCCCTGTCCTTCACCATCTCCTAGAGTTTACTCAAACTCAATCAATTGAGTCTATGATACCATCTAACCATCTCATCTTCTGTCATCCTCTTCTCCTTCTACATTCAAATCTTTCCCAGCATCAGGGTCTTTTCCACTGCATCAGTTTTCTGCATCAGGTGGCCAAAGTACTGGAGCTTAGCTTCAGCATCAGTCCTTCCAATGAATATTCAGGACTGATTTCCTTTAGGATTGACTGGTTTGATCTCTTTGCTGTCCAAGGGACTCTCGAGTCTTCTACAACACCTCAGTTCAAAAACATAAATTCTTCTATGCTCAGTCCTTCTTTCTAGTCCAACTCTCACATATGGAAAGGGAAGAGAAATCACGGAGCCTCTTGATGAAAGTGAAAAGATATCTGGAAAAACCATAGCTTTGACTAGATGGACCTTTGTTGGCAAATTGATGTCTTTGCTTTTTAATATATGCTGTCTAGGTTGGTCATAGTTTTTCTTCCAAGGAGAAAGCATCTTTTAACTTGATGGCTGCAGTCACCATCTGCAGTGATTTTGGAGCCCAAGAAAATAAAGTCTCTCACTCTTTCCATTGTTTCCCTACCTATCTGCCATGAAGTGATGGGGCTGGATGCCATGATCTGAATATTCTGAATGCTGACTTTTAAGCTAGCTTTTTCACTCTCCTCTTTCACTTTCATCAAGAGGCTTGTTAATGTCTCTTTACTTTCTGCCATAAGGGTGGTGCCATCTGTGTATTTGGGGTTATTGATATTTCTCCCCTCAATTTTGATTCCAGCTTGTGCTTCATCCGGCTCAGTATTTTTCATGATGTACTCTGCATATAAGTTAAATAATCAGGGTGACAATATACAACCTTGAAGTACTCCTTTCCCAATTTTGAACCAGTCCATCATTCCATGTCCAGTTCTAAATGTTGCTTCTTGATCTGGATACAGGCTTCCCAGGAAGCAGGTAGGGCAGGTGAGATATGGTCTGGAATTCCCGTTATCTTTCAGAATTTTCCAGTTTGTTGTGATCTACACAATCAAAGGCTTTAGCGTACTCAATGAGGCAGAAATAGATGTCTTTTCTGGAGTTCTCTGGCTTTTTCTATTATCCAGTGGATGTTGTCAATTTGATTTCTGGTTCCTCTGCCTTTTCTAAATCCAGTTTGTACATCTGGAAGTTCTCGGTTCACATACTGTTGAAGCCTAGCTTGAAGGATTTTAAGCATTACTTTATTAGCATGTGAAATGAGCACAATTTTTCAGTAGTTTGAACATTCTTTGGCATTGCCTTTCTTTGGGATTGGAATGAAAACTGACCTTTTCCAGTCCTGTGGCTAATGCTAAGTTTTACAAATTTGTTGGCATATTGAGTGCAGCACTTTCACAGCATCATCTTTTAGGATTTGAAATAGCAGAGCTGAATTCCATCACCTTCATTAGCTTTGTATGTAGTGATACTTCCTAAGGCCCACTTGACTTCACACTCCAGGATGTCTGGCTCTAGGTGAGTGATCACACCATCATGGTTATCCAAGTCATTAAGTAAGACCTCTTCTGTATAGTTCTGTGTATTCTTGCCACCTCTTCTTAATGTCTTCTTCTGTTAGGTCCATACAGTTTCTGTCCTTTATTGTGATTATCTTTGTATGAAATATTGCCTAAGTATCTCTAATTCCCTTGAAGAGATCTCTAGTCTTTTCCATTCTATTGTTTTCCTCTATTTCTTTGCATTGTTCGCTTAAAAGGGCTTTCTTTTCTCTCCTTGCTATTCTCTGGAACTCTGCATTCAGACGGGTGTATCTTCCCTTTTCTCCTTTGCTTTTCACATCTCTTCTTTCAGCTATACAGGCCTCGTTAGACAAACATTTTGCCTTTCTTTTTCTTGGGGATGTTTTTGACCACTGCCTCCTGTACAATGTTACAAACCTCTGGCCATTGTTCTTCAGGCACTCTATCTATCAGATCTAATCCCCTGAATCTATTTGTCACTTCCACTCTATAGTCATAAGGGATTTGATTTAGGTCATACTTGAACGGCCTCATGGAATCATATGAGGGTAGCCTTTTCAGACGGAGAAGGCAATGGCACCCCACTCCAGTACTCCTGCCTGGAAAATCCCATGGATGGAGAAGCCTGGTAGGCTGTAGTCCATGGGGTCGCTGAGGGTCGGACACGACTGAGTGACTTCACTGTCACTTTTCACTTTTGTGCATTGGAGAAGGCAATGGCAACCCACTCCAGTGTTCTTGCCTGGAGAATCCCAGGGACGGGGGAGCCTGGTGGGCTGCCGTCTAGGGGGTCGCACAGAGTCCGACACTGAAGTGAGTTAGCAGCAGCAGCAGCCTTTTCAAACTGGCTTCTTTCACACAGTAATTTGCACTTAGTATACAGTGCACTGGAGAAGGAAATGGCAGCCCACTCCAGTGTTCTTGCCTGGAGAATTCCAGGGATGGCGGAGCCTGGTGGGCTGCCGTCTATGGAGTCGCACAGAGTCGAACACGACTGAAGCGACTTAGCAGCAGTATACAGTGCATAAAATATTGCCTCCTTCATGGTTTTTACACAGCTTACTAGTTCATTATTTCTTAATGCTGAATAACATTCCGTTTGTGAATGTGCCACAGTTTATTGATTCACTTCTTAAGTTTATTTGGCTGCTCAAGGTCTTAATTGAGGTACATGAAATCTTCCATTTTTCTTGCAGCATGGGGGCTCTTTTATTCAGTTTGCAGTATGTGGGATCCAGTTCTCTGATTAGGGATCAAACCTGGGCCCCCTGCATTCGGAGCACAGAGTCTTAGCCACTGGACCACCACAGAAGTCTCCCATTCACTTTTTAAAGGACATCTTAGCTGCTTCAAGTTTGGAGAAATTATCAATAAAGTTGCTATTAATAGCTGTATGCAAGTGTTTGTATGAACATAAATTATCAACCCATTTGGGTAAATGCCTAGGAGAGTGACTGCTGGATCACATAAGCAACACTATTAGCTTTGTAAGAAACTGCCAAACTGTCTTCTAAAGTGAGTGTACCATTCTGCATTCCCACCAGTGAGCAATGAGAGTTTTTGCTGCTTCACATCTTTGACAGTGTTTGGCGATTCCAAGTTTGTTCTGTTTTGTCTGGATCTTAGCCATTTTAATAGGTAATGGCACCTCATTTTAGTCTGAAATTCCCCAATGATGTATGGTGTGGAGAATTTTATCATATGCTTATTTGCAGCCTGTGTATCTTCTCTTCCCTTTGCCCTTTCTTTAATGAGTTGTTTTCTTAGTGCTGAATTTTAGAGTTCTTGGTCTATTTTGGATATCAGTCCTTCACTGAACATGTCTGGCAAATATTTTCTGTCGGCTGTGGCTTGTCTTGTCATTCTCTGTTGTAGTATCTTTTTGCAGAAGTTTTTCCACTCGAAGAAAGTACAAATTATCAACTTTTCCTTCCATGGATCATGCCTTTTGCTGAACCCAAGGTCATCTATATTTTCCCCTATGCTATCTCCTAAGAGTTTTATAGCTTTGCATTCTACATTATTAGGTCTATGAGCCATTTTATGTTAATTTTTGTGAAAGGTGCAAGGTCAGTGTTTAGACTCATTTCTGCATGTGGATGTCTAGTTGCCCCAACACCATGTCAAGAAGACTGTGCTTTTTAAATTATTGCCTTTACTCCTTTGTCAGAGATCACTGACTATACTTGTGTGGGTTTATTTCTGGGCTCTCTCTCTTCTGTTCTTCTGACCAATTTGTCTGTTCTTTTACTATCAGTATACTGTCTTGATTACTGTAGCTTCACAGTAAGTACTGAGGTTGGGTACTGCTGATTTTTCCTTCTCCTTCAATATTTCCTTCTCTTCAATATCTTCTGCCTTTCCATACCAAACTCAGAATTTATTAATATCTACAAAATATCTTATCAGGATTGTGCTAGGGATTGCACTGAATTTACAGATCAAGTTGGAAAGAACTGACATATTGACAACACTGAGTTTTCCTATCCCTGGGTTATCTTCGCACTTATGCATATTTCCTTTGATTACTTCCATCAGGGTTCTATATTTTTCCTCACAGAGATTTTGTATATATTGTGTTGTGAAAGTGAAGTGGCTCCGTTGTGTCC
Source organism: Madoqua kirkii (assembly GCA_006408675.1). NCBI lineage: Eukaryota > Metazoa > Chordata > Mammalia > Artiodactyla > Bovidae > Madoqua > Madoqua kirkii. Next base: position 8,136 of record SJYC01139491.1, read on the forward strand.
GACTCTTTGCGACCCCATGCACTGTAGCCTATCAGATAGGCTTCTCTGTCCATGGGATTTTCCAGGCAAGAATACTGGAACGGGTTACTATTTCTGTACCTATGTATTTCTCTTTTTGTGACAGTGAAAATGGCATTGTGTTTCTTATTTTAAATTTTAGTTGTTCACTGCTGGTGTATGGGGAAACTAAATGACTTTGTATATTAACCCTGCATTAGTTCCAGAGGTTTTCTGTTTTTCTGTTTGGTTTTGTGTGTGTGTGTGTGTGTGTGTGTGTGTGTGTGTGTGTGTGTGGTCAATTCTAGAGATTTTCAAAACATAAATCATACCATTAAGAAAGACAGTTTTATTCCTTTCTTCCCAATCTGTATACCTTTTTTTTTTAATTTCTTAACTGTATTAGCTAGAACTTCAGTACAATGTGGAATAGGAATTCAACATTGAAGAGAGAATATTTTGCCTTGTTTACAATCATAGAGGAAAAGCATCTAGTTCCTCAGCACTAAGTATGATATTGGTTATAGGGTTTGTATAGATGTTCTTCATCAAATTAAGGAAGTTTCTTTCTATTCCTGGTTTGCTGAGGGTTTTGTTGGATTTTGTCAAGCACTATTTTTGTATGTACTGATATTGTCACATGATTTTTTTTCATTAGCCTGTTGATGTGACAGATTATGATAACTGGTTTTTGAACACTGAACCAATCTTGTATCAGTTCAGTTCAGTCACTCACTCATGTCCAGCTCTTTCTGACCCCATGAATCACAGCACACCAGGCTCCGCTGTCCATCACCAACTCCTGGAGTTCACTCAGACTCACGTCCATCGAGTCCCTGATGCCATCCAGCCATCTAATCCTCTGTTGTCCCCTTCTCCTCCTACCCCCAATCCCTCCCAGCATCAGAGTCTTTTCCAATGAGTCAACTCTTTGCATGAGGTGGCCAAGGTACTGGAGTTTCAGTTTTAGCATCATTCCTTCCAAAGAACACCCAGGGCTGATCTCCTTTGAATGGACTGGTTGGATCTCCTTGAACTCCAAGGGACTCTCAGGAGTCCTCTCCAACACCACAGTTCAAAAGCATCAATTCTCCAGCGCTCACCTTTCTTCACAGTCCAATTCTCACATCCAAACATGACCACAAGAAAAACCAGAGCCTTGACTAGATGGACCTTTGTTGGCAAAGTAATGCCTCTGCTTTTGAATATGCTATCTAAGTTGGTCATAACTTTTCTTCCAAGGTGTAAGCGTCTTTTAATTTCATGGCTGCAGTGACCATCTGCAGTGATTTTAGAGCCCCCCAAAATAAAGTCTGACACTGTTTTCACTGTTTCCCCATCTATTTCCCATGAGTGATGCGACCAGATGCCATGATCTTTGTTTTCTGAATGTTGAGCTTTAAGCCAACATTTTCACTCTCCTCTTTCACTTTTATCAAGAGGCTTTTGAGTTCCTCTTCACTTTCTGCCATAAGGGTGGTGTCATCTGCATATCTGAGGTTATTTTTATTTCTCCCGGCAATCTTGATTCCAGCTTGTCTTTCAGTCCAGCGTTTCCATTGATGTACTCTGCATAGAAGTTAAATAAGCAGGGTGACAGTATACAGCCTTTCTTATTTGGAACCAGTCTGTTGTTCCATGTCCAGTTCTAACTCTTGCTTCCTGGCCTGCATACAGATTTCTCAAGAGACAGGTCAGGTGGTCTGGTATTCCCATCTCTCTCAGAATTTTCCACAGTTCATTGTGATCCACACAGTCAAAGGCTTTGGCAGAGTCAATAAAGCAGAAATAGATGTTTTTCTGGAACTCTCTTGCTTTTTCCATGATCCAGCGGATGTTGGCAATTTGATCTCTGGTTCCTCTGCCTTTTCTAAAACCAACTTGAACATCAGGGAGTTCACGGTTCACGTATTGCTGAAGCCTGGCTTGGAGAATTTTGAGCATTATTTTACTAGCATGTGAGATGAGTGCAATTGTGTGGTAGTTTGAGCATTCTTTGGCATTGCTTTTCTTTGGGATTGGAATGAAAAGTGACCTTTTCCAGTCCTGTGGCCACTGCTGAGTTTTACAAATTTGTTGGCATATTGAGTGCAGCACTTTCACAGCATCATCTTTCAGGATTTGAAATAGTTCTACTGGAATTCCATCACCTCTACTAGCTTTGTTCGTAGTGATCTTTCTAAGGCCCACTTGACTTCACATTCCAGGATGTCTAGCTCTAGGTGAGTGATCACACCATCGTGATTATCCGGGTCATGAAGATCTTTTTTGAATAGTTCTTCTGTGTATTATTGCCACCTCTTCTTAATATCTTCTGCTTCTGTTAGGTCCATACAATTTCTGTCCTTTATTGAGCCCATCTTTGCATGAAATGTTCCCTTGGTATCTCTAATTTTCTTGAAGAGATCTTTAGTATTTCCCATTCTGTTGTTTTTGTCTACTTCTTTGCACTGATCACTGAAGAAGGCTTTCTTATCTCTTTTTGCTATTCTTTGGAACTCTGCATTCAGATGCTTGCATCTTCCCTTTTCTTCTTTGCTTTTCACTTCTCTTTTTTTCACAGTTATTTGTAAGGCCTCCCTAGACAGCCCTTTTGCTTTTTTGCATTTCTTTTCCATGGGGATGATCTTGATCCCTGTCTCCTGTACAATGTCACAAACCTCAGTCCATAGTTCATCAGGCACTCTGTCTATCAGATCTAGTCCCTTAAATCTATTTCTCACTTCCACTGTATAATCATAAGATTTGATTTAGGTCATATCTGAATGGTCTAGCGGTTTTCCCTCCTTTCTTCAATTTGAGTCTGAATTTGGTAATAAAGAGTTCATGATCTGAGCCACAGTCAGCTCCTGGTCTTATGTCGAAGTGGCATTATTTTTTCCTATTTTGTTTTTAAATATGTTAGAATTCACCAGCAAAGGCATCTGGGCCTGAAGCTTTCTCTGTGAGAAAGTTTTTTAGCAACAAATTCAATTTCTTTAATAAATACAGAGCGATTCAAATTATGTATTTTTCCTTATGTGAGTTTTAGTAGAAAGTCTTTTTAAAAAATTTTCCCATTAGTTATCAAGTTTGTGAGCACAGAGTTGGTCATAACATTCCTCTGTTATCTCTTTAATGTCCATGATGACTTCTCTGTCATTTCTGATATAAGTAATTTTTGTCTCCTCTCTTCTTATCTTTGTTAGTCAGGCTGGATGTTTATCAACTTTATTGATCTTTTCAAAGAACCAGTCTATGGTTTCATCTATTTTTGCTACTGTTTCCCAGTTTTCAATTTCCCTGATTTCTGGTATAATTTATTATTATTTTTCTTCTGTTAAGGCTGTGTTTATATTGCTCTTTTTCTTCTGTTTCCTAAGGTAGAAGTTTAGACTATTTATTTTCTAATATATGTACTCAATGCCATAGATTTCCCTCTAAACACTGCTTTCAATGCATCCCACCAATTTTGACAAGTTGTCTTTTCATTGAGTTCAGAATATTTTTAACTTATCTTGAGACTTATTCTTTGATCCAAGTGTTGTTTAATGTCCAAATACTTGGGGATTTTCCAGGTTATCTTTCTGTTATTAATTTATGGTTTAACTTCACTGTAATCGGAGAGTGTATTTTTATATGATTTCTACAATTTCAATTTTGCCAAAGTGTGTCTTATGGCCCAGGATATGATCTAACTTGGTTGAATGCACCATGTGAACTTGAAAATATGTATTCTGCTGTTGCTGGACAGAAATTTATTTTACTATTCCTAGAACTAGTATTGGCATTTGCTTCTAGAAAAAAAAATCAGCTTTTGCATTTTCCCTCAGCCCCTTGATTAGTTTTCAGATCACTGTTCTTTTAATTAATCAATATATTAAAAAAAATATATGTAAGGATAGCTGTCCCCACTATTTAATACTGCAATAATATCAGATATTAGGCCAAAAAGTTGAAAGTAAAATTGGTGATATTTTCTTTATTTTCAGAAGACAAGATTATATAGAGATTTCTGACAAATGTGCCAAAAATTACAGGAAGTATAATTTAGCACAATCCCAGGATACAGGATCAGTAGGTTATCAACAAATCATTGGAAAATAAAATTCAAGTACATATAATTACATACACATTAATTCATACAAGAGCTAGTTGCATTCTGACTAAAGGACCCTTTACAGTATGACACTTTAAAGTCAGAAGCAGAAATCCTGGATAGCAACTATTACTCTTTTAACTGATATAAATTTTAAAATAATAATCTAAAACAGAGTTATGGCTGTCAGCTGCAATGCAATCACTTCATAAAACTGAGGGCGCTGTTAAATCCTCTCAGTTCTCCTCTGTGAAACAGGTTTGTTAGAACAAACACAGAATGCGTTCAAACTAAGAGGGAAAGGAATAGCTGAGGAGAAATTTGACTTTACAGAAAAAACTGCAAAATGTTTATTAAAGACCTATTCTAAACATGGCGATGTTTGTAGGTACCATTGAAAATCTACAGAAAACGTATGCTCTGCTATCCTGGAGCTTAAAATTGTGTTTCAAAGACAAGATTACTTTCAGGAAAGTTAAATAATGTAAGGCACTCTATGATTTAGTGCCAAGATGAATGGCTGAGATAAGCACTGCAGGAGTTCGCTTCAGAGAAGGGAGATATCGGTGTGGGCTGACATGTTAGAAGAACACTTCAGGGAAACAAGAAATAATGAGGGAGTATGACCTGGGGTAGGGCATGAAAAAGGTAGAAGAAAGAAACTCTATCCCTCATAAAATTATTCAGCTGGCCTCACCAGCCTCTCTTCCCAAACGTCAGCTCCTCTCAAAGATTATCTGATACCCAGGTTGAAGGTAGGCGACAGAGATGGAAGAAACCCAGGTTTAGCTTCTCATCTTCCTGCCTACAAGTTCTCAGACCCTAGCACTATCTCCAGTGGTTGAGCGACACCTGGGTTCTCAGCATTGCCCTCCACCATAGCACTGTCTTCAGAATAAGCAAGGTGCCTTCAGGCAAGCACTCACGAAAATGCAGAGAGTCAGGAATTAGGTCAGAAACTCACAAACCTGACGAGTGAAATAGAGTCAAATAAAGAAGGCAGTCATGAGGAAAGAGAAAAGAATTTTAAAAATATAAATGAATCACATTTAAGAAGAGCAGCAAGTAAAAGGAGTGAGAGTACTGTGGAAGAAATAGGACAGGGAGACTTAAAAATAAGGCCATGAGTACTTAAAGAGTGTTAGAGAACATGTTTCTTAAAAAAAATTGCAGCGAAGGCAATGGCACCCCACTCCAGTACTCTCGCCTGGGAAGTCCCATGGACAGAGGAGCCTGGTGGGCGGCAGTCCACAGGGTCGCAGAGAGTCAGACATGACTGACTGAACGACTTCCCTTTCACTTTTCACTTTCATGCACTGGAGAAGGAAATGGCAACCCACTCCAGTGTTCTTGCCTGGAGAATCCCAGGGACGGGGAGCCTGGTGGGTTGCTGTCCATGGGGTTGCACAGAGTAGGACACGACTGAAGCAACTTAGCAGAGAGACCATGCTTGTGGTTCTGGCCAATTTCTGCATTTTGCTAGTATCCCACACAATGGATAAGGAATTATACTGTAGGGGAGGTTTGGGATTCCTTGGGTAGCAGAATCCAGATACTCATAAATATGTGTATTTGGGCCAAAAGGTTCTCAGAAGCCATGCAAAGAAATGCAGAAATAAAGACAAGGAGTCCCTGGCAATCAATAGGGACTTTTTTGTTTTAAAAAGTCTAGTCTAAACACAGCTGAACTCATGAGGACATGTCTCTTAAAATATGGGTTTCCATGCTCCCTTCCTATTAATCACCCTCCCTTCCCTTCTTCCCTTCCTATCTCCTCCAAAAATTTTTATTGAGTGCTTACTCTAGGCATTGTGTTCACTGGTGCCTCCTTAGATTTCTATATTTTCTTTCTTTTCCAGGCTGAGCAAATTACGTCTTTCAGGCTAAATATATCTGCCAGTATATGATCTCAAAAGTATGAGAGGGCTAAAGAGGTTCCTGTTTCAGTCATCCTAAAAGACAAAAGCCAATGCTTCCATGCAGAGCACCAAAACACATCCAGATAATTTTTTTAGGAGAAAACACATGACTCCCAGTACTGTTTTGCTTGTAGAAAACAGACCTGGCTAAAATAAACTCAGTTTTGTGTAATCAGGGTACCTACCTACTCTACTCTCCCATGATTCCCATATCTAAGAATGCTGCTCTTATCTGTTTTAGGAAAAATGGTAGGAAAGTCAACTGGTCTGAGCAGCCTTATCAGAGCCATACTGAATTACAGCATTTGTTCCTCTGTTATGTGTTGTAGCAGCATGGCATTAGAGCCACATACACATCAATGTCAGTTGTGACATAGTCTCAAATTGGAAGAAACTGTGCTTGCCATCAGTGATGTGGCAGAAAGCAATGGGAATTGCTCTGGTAATGGTTAATGTTCATTTCTTCCTGTTCCACTTTCTATAAACAAGGTAATGCCTATACAAGCTCATTACTGTAAACTGAGCACATTTAAATTGGCAGTAAAACCAGAGTATTTACTCTAGTGCACATATAAAGTGCCTCATCCAATGTTTTGGAAATGTTTCAAGTTTTGAAACCAAGCAGCTGGCAGCTTTACAAGCCAAACCTTACACTTAAATCACTCACTCTGGAAAGTTTTTTGGTGTCCCGTGTCAGGTAGTACCATTCAGCAGACATTCATACTCCACCCCTTGGATTCTTTTGCAATAAATTTGCATTCATGGGGCTCTTATAACTGTTCCAGCGCCACAGACTCCAATGGCTGTTGATTAAATGTATATATTCTGTGCATTTAATCTGACTTTCATTATGGCCACTTCATAAAAATGCCACAGACTGGACAAGTGATGACACATAGCAAGAACCTGGAACCCCTGCAAAGCCTCAGATTAGCTTTTTTTCTCTGTCTTTATTAATAGTGACCATTTTGCGGCCTACCTCTAAATCAGCAAAAGTATTTGACAGTAAATGTTCCTATCTATGGATTATATATAACCTGTCCTAAGCACCAGATGAAAAAGGGATAACCCCAAGAAAGGAAGGGCTGGCTTCCATGTAAATCATGTTACAAATTGGACAACACCCAGAGAGTTCATTGTTCAGCCTCAATTGTGAAGGGCCATTCCCATTTACTATTCCCCTAGAATCAATGTTAATTAAGGCAGACTGAGATCATAAATCAGTGCGGGAGTTTATAATGCAATTCAGCATTGAGCATATATATTTAAATTAAAAGTAACTGATTAACCACAGAGTTTTTCAAAAATTGGCTGAAGCAATTTCTTCATGTGAAGACATGTCACCTGCCATTTTTGTGAAAAGAGGAAATGACAGAAATATCTTCTAAAAAGGTGAATTAAGGCTAGTAAATGACTCATGACACTAGTTATTGGGAGGAAGGGACAAGCTGTAAAGAAAGGAAAAGAAGAAAAAGAAAAGACAATCACGTATGAAGGGGAATGCCTTTGTTCTATCTCCCTCGAAGTTATTAATGTTTCCATGTTCACAAGCACTTATTATGAACCTACTGCATGGAAGGCACTTGCCAGGCACTGGAGATACAGAAATAAATAGAGTTAGCCCTTGCTCTTGAGAGGAGTGTTCAGCACTGCAGTGGAGAAGACCAACACAACAGCAGCTCCAGTGATATGATGTGGTAACAACAATCTAAAGTATTATTGAAGACTTACTATGAATATGCCTTAAGGATAATTTATATTTTAATTTTATAAAACACTGCACTGGACAAGTAATTTGTGTGCCAAAGAGAAATCCAACCAAAGAGCCATGCCTGCCTGACAGAAGCCAAGAGAACATCCTTCTAGGAGAGCACTTGGGTTCATCAAAGAAAGTACCGGACCATCAAGCCCTTAGCTGAAAAAGCAAGACTGTTTGATAAGTAAGTCCTTTCCCAAGAGCTGTGCTAACAGAGCACATCTACACCAGCCCAGCTATATAATGAAGACCAAAACACCCTGCAGAGATCGACAGAGGGGAATTCATTTTAACTCAAAATATATGGACAATATACATTCAAAAAATAATTCAGATGATTAACATTATTAGACAGCCACTGTTTACTGAGCATCTTCACTACTTCACTTAATCTATTTAACAAATCTATGATGTAGGTTTTTTCCCTCCAGAAAAGTAAACTAAGATTTATGTCCAAGTAAACTCTGCAAATAACTTACAAGCCAAAAATTGGAACCTAAGTCTCCTGAAGTTAAGTACAGGGCTTTTTTTTTATGTCTGTTAACATTACTGGTTTTTCCCCATCCTCTCTGTTAAACTATAACTTTAAGTTAAAGAGCTGTCTTCTGTTAGGCCAAAGGCAGTAGAAGGAACATCATTAGGAAATTTACTGTAAAGTCAGAACTAAAAACCAAATGGATCAAGAGAATAATAATGAAAGTTAAATGTGAGTGTGTATATGTTCCAGCACTGTTTCAGACACTTTACATGTAGTAACTCAATTAATCCTCAAAAATATCACATGAGGTAGGCAATGTCATCATTCCCATTTCATAGATGAGGAAGTAGAAGCTCGAGATGTAAAGGAACTGGTGTATAGGAAGGGATGCAGTGGAGTCGGGATCCAAAACTGATGCAGTCTGGTGCCTACTTGTATGTAACAGACTAGAGCTCTGGGGCAGTTTCCTTATTGCTGCATAACCTTTAAGTGGCCAAGTGAACTGTTTTAAAATAAATTATTTTAAAATGTTTCTTCCCAAGAGGTAGCTTCCTTCATAACTTGGTCCCGACCAATCTTTCTGGTCTCATCTCTGGCCATTCCTCACTAAGGATCTAAGGCAGAATAACATCCATAGCACAATACCATGTACATAAATGAAAAACAGACAAAATAATACTATTTCCCCATCAAGGACATATCTGTATCTAAACATAGGCTGGAAGGGATGCTTGTGGGCAAACAGGAGGAGTCCTGCACAGACCAGTGTCTTACGGTGTGCCATCTAATGAGGAGTATAATAATTTAAAATCTGTGGATCTAAGTTCCTCCCTAGTGACTCTCTAGACTAAAACCACACCTAATTCTAAATATGCTATGAACTTTTATAAGGATCTTTCAATACAAACATACTTTTTCACCTGGTAAAACATTAGAATCTTAGTCACCCTTCAAGACTCAATTCAAATACGACCTCTTGGTAAAGCCTTCCCAAATCCCTTCTGACAGAGCTAAATGTGGTCCTCTGGCTTCTGCCTAGTATTATAACCTCCTAAAATATTTTATCTCTGGTCAAAGGTATCTGTCCACCACTAAACTGTTCCCTCCTTAAGGACAAATACTGTGTCACTATGTCATTTTTATTTTTGTATCTCCAGTACCTCGAAAAGGAACAATAAAATAGTAGTTGCTCAATAAATGTTAGGTGTGTATAGGTATCATATGAGAAAGAAGTACTTTCTGAAAACAAAAAGTAAAACAATGTATGTTTTAATTCCAGGAGTCAAAATTGCAACTCAAGAATCATTTTCATCTATCCAGGGAAGCTGGTCCCTCAACTGATATTAAGCAGCATCTCACTAACACCATATGCTTCCCACTGTTTCTTGTTTGAACTGAGGTTACGATAATCAGCTTTCATCAAGAATACGGTTTTAGATACACACTGTGACCACTGAGACAATGGAGTTATTTACTTACCTAGGAAGACTGCTGTGCCACAGTACCCTGCCAGTGAAAGTGGTTCAGAAGGAACTACTTTCCTCTGGGGCCTTGGGCCATAACACTGGAATTCTCCTGACTGATCTGACACCTACAGAACCAAACTGGAATTTCAGTCTCCTCTTTTGACCACTACCAATTATGTAGTGTGCCCATTTTACAGCTCATTATTTAGGCTGACTACACCTAGAGGCTATTTATAAGAGGACACTACTTTAACAGTGTCAGACTTTATTTTGGGGGGGGCTCCAAAATCACTGCAGATGGTGACTGCAGCCATGAAATTAAAAGGTGCTTACTCCTTGGAAGAAGTTATGACCAACCTAGATAGTGTATTCAAAAGCAGAGACATTACTTTGCCAACTAAGGTCCATCTAGTCAAGGCTATGGTTTTTCCTGTGGTCATGTATGGATGTGAGATTTGGACTGTGAAGAAGGCTGAGCGCCAAAGAATTGATGCTTTTGAACTGTGGTGTTGGAGAAGACTCTTGAGAGTCCCTTGGACTGCAAGGAGATCCAGCCAGTCCATTCTGAAGGAGATCAGCCCTGGGATTTCTTTGGAAGGAATGATGCTAAAGCTGAAACTCCAGTACTTTGGCCACCTCATGCAAAGAGTTGACTCATTGGAAAAGACTCTGCTGCTGGGAGGGATTGGGGGCAGGAGGAGAAGGGGACGACAGAGGATGAGATGGCTGGATGGAATCACTGACTCGATGGATGTGAGTCTGAGTGAACTCCAGGAGTTGGTGATGGACAGGGAGGCCTGGCGTGCTGCGATTCATGGGGTCACAAACAGTTGGACACGACTGAGCGCCAGAAGTGAACTGAACTACTTTAACAGTCCTGTTTTCTTCGACAGTGAAAGAAGGAACAATAGGTGAAGTACTTGTATTCTGGTCCTGGTTTCACACTAAATGTTCAGCAAGTCTCCCACCTTCCCCAGCCTTGTTTCATCGAGAGCACCAGACTTGGTAACCAAAGACATGCTCATCCATGGCGCCTGTGATACAAATCTTCCACCCAGCCCCTTGACAGGCATTCATAATTGACTGTGACACTTTTAAAAGGAGATGTGTATAAGAGACAGGGATTGGGGGCAGGAGGAGAAGGGGATGACAGAGGATAAGATGGCTGGATGGCATCACGGACTCTATGGATGTGAGTGAACTCCGAGAGATGGTAAAGAACAGGCAGGCCTGGTGCGCTGCGATTCATGGGGTCGCAGAGAGTCGGACACGACTGAGCAACTGAACTGAAATAGAAGAGTCACTATTCTTATACATTTTTCTAGTACAGTGCCAGACCTTAGCATGGGAATTGAATTATTTTTATCTACAGCAAGGTTATTTTAGCAATTTCCTATCTGTGGCTTTCTGGCAAAAGTAACCCCGCAGCTAGCTTTTAACCAGTGAAACCTCCAGTAAAGAAAAGGAAGAGGTCTAAGTGAAAGAAAATCTTCACATCTTACATGATGGTTTTCTACCACATCTTCAAATTAAACTAAATTTCCTCTGAACTGAGAAAGAAAACATTCTATTTTTGGTTTTGGATGGACAGTTCCTACCTGTGTCAATGAATAAAGGAAATTCAGTTCCATGGGATATTATAGCTTTGTGGATTCCTTCTGGGGATACTAAAAATTAGTAAGGAAGTCATTAAAATTCTAAATGCTGCTCTAAGTCTCTAAACCCCTAATTTAGAGCTCTGAGTCCTCTAGGCATGTCAGGGATGATTTCAAATCAACTAGGATATCAAAGTCAGACAGGAAAGCAACGAAACCCCATTATGCAAGTTTCCGACAACTCCTAAAGCATTGTAATAATTCTGACTCTAAAACACAGAGAGTACCAGGTCTATAATGCCTTCACAGCTCCAACGGCATTACTGCTTAACTAAGGGCTGCCTACTTCAAATCATACCTCTAAAGATGCGTTGTTTTACATTTAGAATATACCCATAAAACACTTCAGAAATTTCAGCAAGTCAAAACAATAACAACAAATTTTACAAACAAAAAAATCCTCAAAGTCCCTAAGAATACAGGAAAACTGCAAAGTTGAGGCTTTCTCTCAACTCCCATTGTCACATCAACCTGTCCTGTATTAAATGCAAGAAAAAGAAGGTGTGCATACCTTAATGAAGCCAGAGTTGCCTTCCCCAGAAGAATGAAGTGACCAGACAGAAGTGTGGCCTCAGTCATTTAGAAATTCAAAACCACCAATACACCAGACCTACAGAATCTGGGAAGGAAGGAAGGCAGAGAGAGAGGGAGGGATCTGTCCTCTCAGGGTATTTGTGGGCACCAGTGGATGAGGGGAAATGTGGAGGTGGGTTCAGAAGCTCATCATCAGAACTGTGACTATCCCAGAGACTTAACTTTGAACCTATGGTACGTAAGAGTTAAAGCTAAGGATCAGAAGTAACTATAATCAGACACACAGAAGGAGAAAAAAGATGCCAATGGTAACTACATAAACTACTAAAACCACAGAAAGCATCTGACAAGGCTCTTAAAGTTAGGATGTAACACAGAACATCACAGGGTTAGGGCCCAGGCGAGTGGGTCAGTGTCCATCTGCACGCAGACTGTGTAACCCAATTCAAATTCAGGACACACCACCTCTCAGGACATTTTAAACATGTAATAAAATATTCCTTTTCTTGGGAAAAAACAAAACAGTAATAAATATAAGTGGTAATCTTAAAGACTAAAACTGTCTCTCAAATAAAAGTATACACTCTTGAAGAAACTGACTTTAACCAAAAGAACCTAGGTTCTTTACATGCTTTAACTTTTATAAGAATGCCTTATGAATATACTCTACCATGCATGTATCTGAGCTTATCTGTCACTAATAACCTTTTGTTGCTTATATAAGTGCATTGTACATGTATACGCACAGGTACATGTATAATGCTTACTTCAGTATCTGACATATTGAAAAGTTGACAAATATTAGTTATTACTATTATGCAATGCTTGAAAAAGTTATTTCACTTAAGAAGTTATTGTATTATTCTGTTGCTTAAAGACTTTCAACACCCTCTCACAACCTGGCAAATTAAATATGATAGATATTTTATTTTCTAGAAAGAAGCATAATATTCTGAGACTACCATGAAATCTTTGAAACTGAGAATGCTATTCTGCATCCTAAGACCACAACAAATCTTCAAAACTGAAAACTCCACTCTTAGCATATGATTACTTGCAAATACTATGAAATAACCCAACAGCAAATACAGGCTCCCATGGAATCAGCCTTGTGTTGAGCCAATACGTGACTGGGTTTAAAGGGCTGCTCTGTGAGTTCAAAGTTTCCACTGCAAATGGGCTTAGTGCTCAAGATATTTGAGAATGCTCTCAGCTTGACTTTTCAGCCTTAATCCTCGACACTCCTTTATGTTACAAACTGCTTCCTTTGAGTCAGCTTCGCACTTCCCTACCTCTCTTCCTAGTCAACACTGCCTCAGGTGACTCTAAAAGGCTTCCCCACCCAACATCTTCCATATTACACTTTCTAGGTTTATCTCAACCGTTACAACCTTCACAATCCTTGCCCGATGTCTCCAATTAGCCTGGCTCTACCTGTCCTCAACAGTCTTAAGGAACAAAGAATCAGTTCCAAGGAGGCCCATCAGATCTTGTCACTAGGGACCTCTCTCTGGAGTATTCTTTCTCAAGATTCCGTCTCCTCCTTTTTACAACTGGTGATGCAAGATGGAGCCAGCCTCTGGGGAAAACCATGGGGGAACCAAGCAGCCTTGGCAAGGCTTAGTCCTCCTGTTCTAGGCAGGGAAAAAGCCCTTTTCTCCCCTTCCTTTCCTTGGGTTTGACCCTCCCACCAGAATGGTAACATCAGGATGTGAACCTGAAGAAAAAGCCCAGGAAAGTCCCTCATTGATTTTAGGAGATGGAAGCCTTGGTAGGCTTGTCAGTAGCCAAAAGGAGTTTCTCAAGTACTGTGGACTCTCCCAGCTCTGGGTGTAGGGGCCCCACAAAACAGAGCTTAATGATTAGGCCTGAAAGGTTCCTTCTCACTACTTACCTCTGGAACTAGTACAGCCCAAACAGCAGCTTCAGGATTCATGATTCAAAGATTAGGGACCCTGAGTCCTAGTCAAGTCTCTTCTGCATTGTCCAAACATGAGATAATGTTGTCTCCTGCCTTTTAAGACAGTTTTTTCATAGAAACACTCCTTACTAAACTAGAAACTAAAAGGCAAAACTATGGCTTCCTTACTGTCTCTATATCCCCTACCACAGGTTGTATATTCTACTCTAAATGTGAACAGTAATCTACCCATGCATCACCTAATTACATTGGGATTGGAATAAAGTTTTTTTTCTTTAATACCTTTAATAAATAAAGAGAACTCTGGTCCTGGGGAGATTTGAGAAATTTTCTGGCATCTTCCGAACTTTTGCATAATTGATAAATCCTCTGAGAAACAGGAGAAAGCCTAATTTAAAAAAGAAAAGTCAAGAATGAGTTTATAATTCACATATTAAGCCCAATTCCCAGAAATATCCCTCCTGATACCAAATATTTCATTTTTCTGTTATCAGAAAAGCTATCAAAACATAATTTTCTCTAAAAATTTCAAAAGAGAGGTTATAAACTGTTTTTCTCAAATAAAAAGATATCATCCTTGTTATGGCTTCTTTTTTTTCTGTCAACAGTACACACTGCTGTCCACTAGATGTCAGGCTGTCCTTACCTTTACAAGAATTCTGTCTCAGCTCTAAATTCTATTTCTCGATTCTTAATTTAGGAGTCAGCAGGGAAGATGATGAGCTCCCTCCAGTGGTAGCTCACACACTGCTGGCCCTCTTCCTCCAGAGATGGCCCCTGGTCCAGGCACATTTTTTTCTAATGGCTTTATGGAGATATAATTTACATATCACAAGGCCTACCCATTTAATTGTACAATTCACTGGCTTTTAGTAGTTAAAACTATAACCCAATTTCAGAATTCCTTATCATCCCTAAAACTATCTGTACCCATTAAGCAGCCATTCCCCATTTCTAACCCTCCTCCCATCTCATGGGCTCTGAGCAATAACTTTCTTTTGGATATATTTTAAAATATACTCAATCAGTGGAAAATGCTTTGCACTCAGTCAGAAACGATTTCTGGCAGCAACCAAGAGTCATCAGCACTGAGCACAGTGAAAGCTACCCTGTTTGGCATCAAAATCAGCAACAATACAAACTAACTCCAATCAAAGGATGGGTGCGATGTGGGAATATAGGTCAGTTTTGCTAGATATTTCAATTTTAAAAAGGTAAAAAAATTCAGGTATTTTATGTGAAAGTTCTTGGATTTTATATGATGTGTGTGCACTAGGTGTGTGTGTTAATAGCTTCAGCCATGCCTAACTCTGCAACCCTATGCACTGCAGTGCATCAGGCTCCTCTGTCCATGGGATTCTCGAGGCAAGGATACTAGAGCGGGTTGCCATACCTTCCTCCAGGAGACTTTCCTGACCCAGGGATCGAACCCACATCTCTTATGTCTTCTGCATTGACAGGCAGGTTTTTTACCACTTGTGCCACCAGGGAAGCCCATGTATGATGACAGCTAAAAAAATAACTTCTGAAAATAACTATGGAACATACAAGTCACAACTACAGGCTAGATGTAGCTTATGAGCTGCCAGCTCAAGAACTCTGTATAGACCTGGTCTTTGCAGAAAACCATATGCCCTTAAAACAAACAAACAAACAAAAAAACACTAACAGCAACAACAAAAGATTCTCTCTGCAAAGAGTTCTAAAAATGACTCAAACATTTGATCCAAATGTATGAAGTACATCTGAAGTCTCACCATTTTCTGCTTACCACTAAGCAGTAAGACAACAAGAATGATCAATTACAAAGTATTATAAACTCATCTCCCATGAAACTTTAATATAGGAAGGAATCAGCCTATTAGATTTTTTAAAATCATCTATGTTGTCAACAATCAACCTAAAATCACACTTAATGGCTCTTCTTTGGCTTATTCAGGATTTGCCTGGACTTTAGGCTTGGGAGTAGATGAGGAGTCAGACTTTCTCTTAAAGATACAGTCTGGACAATAAGCATGACAAGGAACTACTTCTCTAAAGTAACTCTCCTGTAGGTTGTTTTTCTGAATTATTAAGTTTCTCACTAATCAAGAGAAGAGGTAAAAATCACTGTCTCTTTCCCTGGAATGCTGTGACTAAGAGTAGAATAAAATGATGCTACTGGAGAGGTAGGGGATGGCATCATGAATGACTTGTATTCACTAAGTAAAATTTAGAGTCATCAGTGCATGACTGTTACCCAAGGCAAAGCAGGCAGGCCTTGAATATATTAAGCAGCTTTTGGTCATGGGCCCTACACTGTGCTAGCCAACCCATTAGTAACCCTGGGAACCAAAGATCCAAATTGAGGAGATGGCACAAAGGCCTGAGACAGAAGAAATGTTAGGATAGGAGAAAATGATGCCACAGAAGCAGAGTGAGACAATTATACCCTTACAGCCTCAAGATGCCCCTTCTATTTTCTTGTAGAATGACAGCAGTGATGATGGTCTGCTATTGCACTATACAAATTTTCTCTACAAAGAATGAGGAAGCCAACAGTATTCGCCACATTGCTCATTTCTTTAAGATGTCTTGGAAGAAAGTTACACTAATAAGTACAATCTTAAGACCAACTACCTGAAATGGCCGGTATGTTAAAAAAAAAAAAATCTTATTCTCATCAAGAGCAAACTAAAGAATTCTGGACAGCCAACGGTGGTTTTCCAGAAGTTATGCAAGACAATATATCTTCTGTTTTCTACTGATATATTCAACTGAAGATAGGCCACATACACCCATGAGTAGTTCAATAGGTAATAGTATACCTATAAGCAGTTTGGGGTTGAGCTTGTGAACCCTTTGTGGCAGTAACCCACAAGGGGGAAAAAAAATCTAAGAACTATAAAAAGTCACCTTATTGGTACACCCCTCTGGCTACATGGAAAATGTGAGAAGTGTGTATGGATGGGTTAGGAAAAATTTATCACCACTAAGAGACATTCTATGAATATGTATGTTACTCTGATAGTGATAACAGCCTAACCTTTGACATATTTTTAAAATTATACTTATTATCGGTAATATATTACTGTATAGTAAGTGAGATGAAGGTTTAATAAAAGTAATTTTACTTCTAAAATTTAACATAATCTTTTCTCTCCTTTGTTTTTTAAAAGCACTTACCTAGAACCAGGAACACCCACCAGAGCCAGTACTGACCATCAAAATATCCAGGGAAGTAAGTGGAAAACTGAAAAATAAAGCAAAATACTTTAGAGAACCTCTGCAGATATTATTTCACATTTTAGCTTAAGAGTTTACAAAACACAAGATCTTACCTTGTACACAAAGCTGTTGCTCATTTAGTGCTTACAAAAATTTCTAAAAATTTAGTCAAAGTATTTTATATAGTACCGATGTGAAATGATTACAATATTTGCTAATATACTTCCTTTCATGGAAAAGCAATCTTGAAATATGGTAGCTTTCAGCTTTAACATAGTCCTTGTTTTGAAAGTGCTCAAACCTGTTTGTTTTTTAAAAAATATTTTCCCACTTTTAGAAATATGTCTTTTTTAAAAATAAATTTTATTTTTGGCCTTGCTGGGTCTTCGCTGCTGTGCAGGTTTTTCTCTAGTCGTGAGAGCTGGGGCTGCTCTCCAGTTTCAGTGCACTGTTGCGGCTTCTCTTGTTGCAAAGCACAGGCTTGAGAGCACGCAGGCTTCAGTTGTTGGTGGCCTGTGGGCTCAGTAGTTGAATCCCCCTGGCTCTAGAGCACAGGCTCATTAGCTGTGGCACATGGCTTAGCTGCTCTGTGGCATGTGGGATCTTCCTGGATCAGGGATCAAACCTGTGTCTTTTGCATTGGCACACGGATTCTTTACCACTGAGCCACCAGGAAAGCCCCAGAAGTATGTCTTGATGACACTTTTATTTTGCTTACACAGTGCCAAACTCAACTATATTTGGCCTCCTTTCTAATGATCTCTGATTTTGTTCCTGCCCTTTCAGCCATGCCTTGACCTTGGAAGCTTTACCATGTACATGATGATAATCCCATTCTGTTGCCAGGGACTATAGCACATGATACTATTATAGCCAGTGGGAACTAAGGGCTGTTATGAAAGCTTCTTAGCTCTTAAAAAGAAAGGGAGAGGAAACAGTTTTCTTTCTTCTGCTGAGCACTGATGTGTTTCTGATGTGATGCCTAAACTGCCATGGCCAGCTATACCAACAGGTTGAGCCACCTGTCAGCTGTCCTTGATTATCAGTGAAACATAATTGACCTCCATGTCAGGACTTATTTTCACTGGAAATAAAAGTTCCCCAGTGTTTTCTAAGCCATTTTTGAGCTACATGTTCTGTTACCCCAAGACCATCCTAACTGATAAAAGCTGATTAATTCTTTTAAAAATTTAGTAAAAATAAAAAGATTGGTAACTATTTTGATCTTGCTTTCTGTTGAAGACTTTAACACAGTCTAGAGTTTAGCACAGTTTGAGCATTCAAATAGTTTTATTTCTTGATTAATAAGATTTAGAGAAGGAATAGAAAAACTTCTTTATGGCTTGAGTTTCTAACCTAAAGACCATGTTTTAGAAGAGTATATGCTGTCTAGGAGAAAAGCCCATAATTTTTATCAGATTCTCAAAGGAACTCAGAATTCTAAAAATGTTAATTGCCTTAGAATAAATAACTTTGAAAAACTCCACGGCTCAGTCAACACCCATTAGTTAATAATGCCAGTTTATGATAAACACCTTGATTTTATATTATAAAGTTAACAACGGCAGTAAACTTATCTGAAATCAGAGGACACTTTAGGAAACTAGATCTTTTACAACTTTAAATTACTTCATGCAATTCTAACTAACTGATAACTCCTACAAGTGATCTCTCTCTTATTTACTTTAGAGATAAGGGCCCCTAATGGAGTAGGGCATGTTGAACAGTTCTGGCTCTCCAAATATCCTAGCATAACCACTGATGCTACTTACAACCAATCTTGGAAGAGAGGAAGGCTGAGAGGGAGGAAGGAAGGAGAAAAGAATAGAGGGGAAGAGAGAAGAAGGACTCAAACTTCAGCAGTATTAACAAGAGGAATGTCTGCTTTTGATGAGAAACCAGAAAGTTAATAGACTCTTATAAAAACAACTAATTTCAGAACAAATACATGTAGTACCACATTATAAACATTAAAAACAGAGAAAGCAGCTGAACAAGGATAGATGTCCTAGGGCCACCGATATTTTGTAGATCTGACTAAAAAACTTGTGTGCATGAACCAACTACAACTGATCTAGGTTCAATTTCCTGAAACCAAACAAAGACAAACAAAAAATCATTTTAAATGTTGACATAATTCCAAAGTCAAATACTCAAAATTATTCCACTTATTCTTCTCCAGAGACTATCACTGCTGGTGTACAACTTAACTTACCCTCACAATCAGGATCCACTTAATTAGAGAGAGACCAAATCCTGAAATGGCCCCATACCTTCCTGCAGCTGAAGTGGTCAGGCAAAAAGACAGGAAGAACCCAATCCAGTTAAAGAGGAATGCCACTGTAAAAGCCAAGAGAAGAAAAGAGGCAGGTCACGCACATTCTGTATCCAAGAAGCAAGAGTTCTAAGGGTGCACTCTGGATTTACTTCTGCTTACATGGCTTTCTCAAGGATAAACGAGCTGAGCCCACCCTCCACAACTCTTACCTCACTTCCCCAAAATGGCCATCCTCTGTCTTCCTCCCAAAAGCAAACAAAAAAGCACAGTCTCTAAACATCATGTGTTTTATTATTACACCTACTGCTATACACTTTAAGAAATAATATCACCAAACTTCATACTTATGACTTGCACTCTTTACTGTATGTGTTGTACCTAAGTAATTAAACATTACTTGAACATTAAATTAATGCCCCTAAATAATCTGATTCAAGTTATTCATCCTCTTGCTTCTGTAAATTTTGACAGGTTAATAATGCGTTACCTCTAAAAGCACTGCATTTCCTTCATATCTTTTTAATACAGCAAATAAAATTTCTGAAATGGTTGCTTACTCCCAAGTCAGGCATATGGAAAGTTAAATGCAAAATAACATCAAGGGGGAAAAATGAGCTGACTTTGATGTGTTGGAAAATAAAGTGTGCAAAACAGAATTCATCAGACAAAGGCATTTACTTCCTATTTTACAGGTCAAGAATGAGTAGGAGGAATGCTTAAGGGGTTCTGAAGATCAGAAAAATGAAGCTCAGCGCAAGGAAAAATGCAGCATCCCCCATAACTGCTTTAATTATATTTTCCATAGATATCCATAGAAATTGAAGACAGAGAAAGGAAATTAAGATGAAAGTGTACTGTGCTTTGAACGTGTCAGTAAAAGGCATCAAATACATATAATTATTAAAATATTAGCTCAATTAGTTCTTTTAATTCAGTCATATTCACTCATAATCTAAAGCACTCTGGTTTGCAGGAAGGGGCTCTGCTGTGTGTATATACTTACTGAAGAAAGTTAACATGAAAATCCCATCGTTTCCTATCCTCATCTGGTCGGGATCATCAAACTCCTCCCGACCTGCAAACTCCTCATCCTAAATGAAAAGAAAAGGTAAGTTCACAATAAATTATTTCAAGGCAAAGGAAAGACATCAAAAAAAATTGAGAAAGGGATAAATGTGAAAGGGAAAACATACTGCTTTGGCTCAATTTAAAACTAAGAGCATTAAGCTTTAGTATATGTTAATTTTTTCACTGGTCTTCTAAGATAAAATATTTTTCTGAAATGAAAGGAATTTTTCACTTTCTAACCCAAGTTCTTTAACAATATATTTCTAAAATTATAACGTTCACAAAGAACTATTCACTCTTCCTTATATATACACACTCACATATATATTAAAAAAAACAACAAAGAAATATAAAGAAAAAGAAAATTCTCTTACACATTTGGCTTAATTGCTAGAATATCAGTAATCCAGGGCCTGTTTAGCCCAGAACATTAGTAATCCTGGACCTATTGAGAAGATACCATTGATAAGCTCAAGAGTTTTATAAGACTGACTTGGTGGGGGCAGAGGGAAGAAGATACTGTGATCATATCAGAAGAGTCTAACAGTGCTGCCCATGCTCAACTCCAGACCATTTGTTTATACCGGTACATAGGTATGCCTGCAATACGGGAGACCTGGGTTCAGTCCCTGGGCTGGGAAGATCCCTTGGAGAAGGAAATGGCAACCCACTCCAGTACTTTTGCCTGGAAAATTCCATGGACAGAGGAGCCTGGTAGGCTACTCCATGGGGTTGCAAAGAGTTGGACTGAGCGACTTTACATAGGTCTGAAACGACCTCACTTCCAATCTTACTGGCAGAGAATCTTTTCCATTCTAACCAGAAAACATAGTGTTGCAAGTCTAGAAGGAATATGATCCTGACCAACACTGACACCAACATATGTAGCCTACCTTTTTCTTTTTTAATTTTGAAAATCTATGTATTTATGGCTGTGCTCGGCCTTCGATGTTATACATGCGCTTTTTTCTGGTTGTGGCAAGCAAGGGCTACCGTCACTGAGATGCATGTGTTTCTCCCTGCGGTGGCTTCTCTTGCTGCTTCTCTTGAGCACGAATGTCAGTGTGTGCAGCTTCAGCAACTGGTGCACAGTCTTAGTTTGCCTACACCACATGGATCTTCCCAGACTAGGGACTGAACCTGTGTACTCTGCACTGGGACGTGGATTTTTAGCCACTGGACCACCAGGAAAGTCCCCTACCTTTTCAACTAATTGTAGGTATGTGCTGTAATACTGGAAAAAAAAAATGAATACACACTTAAAGTGGTAGATTTGTACACAGCCAACGAGGGTTCCTCAAATGAAAAATAAACAAAGAAAACTTTAGGGAGAACCAAAACTTGCCCTACACAGAAAAGGGACTGGGACATTTCTGATAAGCTGTTAACTCATTCCCCTGAAGAATAGGATCCAAAGGAGAAGTGGAAGTAGCAGCTTCATATAATTTACTATCTTTCCTCTAATGTTCGAAATTTATACAAGAATGGGTTCTTTCCTATTTTTTAAAATAAGAAATACCTAGTATTCTGAATTCATATTAGCAGGAAGAACAGGCTTTGCCAAAATAGAAAGTACTGTTTTGTGGGCGTCCCTTGTGGCTCAGTGGTAAAGAATCTGTCTGCCAATCCAGGGGACATGGGTTTTGGTGCTGATCTGGGAAGATCCCACATGCTGTAGAGCAACTAAGCCCATGTGCCCAAACTACTGAGTCTAAACTCTAGAGCCCAGGTGCTGCAACTACTGAGCTCATGTGCCCCAGCTACCAAAGCCCGTGTGTTCTAGAGCCCATGCTCTGCCACAAGAGCAGCCACTGCAATGAGAAGCCTGTGCGCTGCTACAGAGAGCAGCCCCCGCTCACGACAGCTAAAGACAAGCCGGCATAGCAACGAGGACCAAGCCCAGCCAAAAATAAAGATAAATGAAATTAAAAAAGAGAAACTGTTTTGTGCATACTATTAAAAATAAACTACAAAAATACATGGAAGTAATGCCTAGTAATACTATAAATGTCTTCTTACCATTCTTTCTTTCTTGGTATCTCTAGTCCCAGAATTCCTCCTAAAACTGTCGCCAGGTTAATGTTTCTAAAACACCATACTTGTCTTATCATACCAACACTTAAAAACTTTGAAGGATTCAGTGTGACGTACATGTAAAGTCTAAATATCTCAGCCTAGCATTCAGAAGATTCTATGACCTACAGTTCTGGCCAAACTCTTTGCTGAAGCAACACCAATCTGAGAGAGTCATTTCCTAGGAAGGTTGATAAGAAGTCTAGGGGTCCCCAAGGAGAGAGGGGTCTGGAATTCTCAAGGAGGAAGAAAGGACAAACTTATTTCTCTACATTCCTTAGGATTATATAACAACAATGTATTCTGCCTGAGGACAGTCTCTGGATTAAACCTTCTGGCTAATTCTGTTATCTTAAAATGTAAAGTATGGGAGTAGGTCTGGTGAGGTCTTTACAACCTCCAGACCTTCTTTGGATTAGTTGGAGAATATATAAACTCATTGCTAAGACTAGCAGGCGGGTACTCTTTCTACCCCCTTCTGATGCCTATGTCAGAAGCTTTCTCTATCTCCTTTATACTTTAATAAAACTTTATTACACAAAAGCTCTGAGCGATTCAAGCCTCGTCTCTGGCCCCGGATTGAATTCTTCTCCTCCGGGGGCCAAGAATCCCGGCGTCGTGATTCAACAACAACCTTTCAAATCACTACAACCACAGAAACTGCCCTGTACCTGGCTGTATCACATCACTTTCCGAGCTTTCTCCTCTGGAATGTTCTTCTCCACCAAAACTCAGGGCCCACTTAAAATCCCATCTTCCCCATGATCACAAGGTTAAAGTCACAATTCTTAATGCTCACTGCTCTTGTGCTGCCCCTTAGATACAGGTCTTTGTGGGCCTGTTCCCCAGTTGGACTTTAAGCTCTTTTATGGCAGAAGCATTGCCTTATACAAAGTCTTCTATCTATCCACTGCAAAACACATAGCAAATTATATATAAAAGTGCTCCATACATATTTGCTAAATAATAAAACCCCTTAAGAAGTTCTTAAATGTGTATATTTGTCAAATAAAACAGAGTTCTGTGATTAAGCCACACTAATCTCCGGGTCTATTTCTATGGGACAGTTACCATAATTCCAGAGATCTAGAGAGTAGAAGGAAATGGCAACCCACTCCAGTATTCTTGCTTGGAGAATCCCAGGGATGGGAGAGCCGGATGGGCTGCCATCTATGGGGTTGCACAGAGTTGGACACGACTAAAGTGACTTAGCAGCAGCAGCAGCAGAGAGAGGATACGAGGACTTTGGAGTCTAAAACGTCTGGGCTTGACTCACCTATGCTACTTATTAGCTATATGACTTTAGGCAATTTTTAATCTCTCTGGGTCTCAATTTTTGCATCTGTAAAATGGAGATAATATAATCTGTACCTTGCAAGGTTATTCTGAGGACTGAAAATAGTAGGTACTATATATATACGCACAAAACACAGCGTCAACCGTGTTGTTTGCTTCCAATACATGTTAACTATATTAACACTGTTTTCTCTTTAGACAATGAGCTCCAGGAGGGTTCTTCCTTGCACCTGTAAGAAGTGAATGCATGTCACCATGCAGAATCAGCCTAGACTATGCTTATGAACTTCTGCCAAGCAGTAGTTAACCCCCTCATGGAAGATGTGACCTGCAAACAGTCTATTATCCTAAGGGCTGAACTTCTGGGCCTTGTGTCATTGCACTGCCCATACTGAACTTATATTCTTAGTCTTACATTTTACTCTAGCTTCCTGCAAGGCCTAGGGTCTGGAGCCCTGACTGCCCCATTTCCAGGGACTGGATCCCACTCTCCTTTCTCTCAGTATCAGACCCAAGGTCCCACTTACACCAGCTTCAACCTGAATGAATACGTGTGAAACCACAACTGTATCACTTATAGGTCTGATATTACGAATCATGAGTGCCCAAAATTCTCCACTGGCTTTCATTACATCCCACCTCCACTCCCAAGAAGTAACATCAGGCCAGATGGAATCTGAATTCATTATGCCTCCACAGATGGCACCATCTGGACTGCTGGTGGCATAGGGTTCAAATAGATGATTGTTAGAGCCCCTCTGAGTTTAATGTTATGAAGCTGCACTTATTTATTCTCTCCACAAATTCCTAAGCAGCTATCTACTAAACACCAAAATATTAAGTGTGCAGAATCAAGGCAAAATTGGCATATTCCTATACCAGCTCTGCTCCAAGATGTTTCAGCCGTGAAAGGAGACTTGAGAAAGTGAGGGTAGTAGTAGAGATACAGGGGAAATAAGCTGGTTTGACTAATGATTTTCTGCTCTTTTATAGTGTTTACCTCCATCATCTTCAGGAAAAGATAAGAGTCTATTATCCCAAAAGAAAAACGTATCTGATTTTAAAGATCAGTTGTACTTTTACTAATCAATTTAATCTAAGTAATATCACAAAGTTGATAATGCAAAGAACTTAATTCCCATAAACTAGTACCAAATAACAAGGCATAAGTTGGACTTACTCTTCCAGGAACCAAAGGGATAGTGGCTTCAGCTTTGGTTCTCTCAGCTTCATCATAACTGGGCAGTGTGGTAGCCACATTGTAAGATGGGGGCTTTGGAAACCCAGACTCGTCTTTGTAGTCAAAATATGCTACAAAATGAAAAGGAAGTCACAATTATCCAGTGATTAGCTGAAATGAGGAAAAAGGATTTCTGCTAACTCTGGCAAACAAAACCAACCATTCCTCTAAAATTTTGCTGTTGTTTTAGTTGCTAAGTCCGACTCTGCGACCCCATGGACTGTAGCCCACTAGGCTCCTCCGTCCATGGGATTTCCCAGGCAAGAATACTGGAGTGGGTTGTCATTTCCTTCTCCAGGGGATATTCCTGACCCAGGGATCGAACCCACATCTTCAGAATTGGCAGGTGGGTTCTTTACCACTGAGCCACCAGAGAAGCCCTCCTCAAACATTACATATAGAATAACTGAATCAAAAGATGCTTAAAGAGGAACATGGGATTGGGAATAATTTTTAGATTTATTGACTTTTCAATTATTTAAATTCCAGATTCACTTTACTTTCCCTGCCAAGTGCTTCTAAACACTTTTTCTGGCTCATTATGTGGTGGCTTCTCAGTTGGCATTAGTGGTAAAAGAACTTGCCTGCTAATGCAAGAGACATAAGAGACACAGGTTTGATCCCTGGGTGGGGAAGATCCTCTGCAGGAGGGCACGCAACCCACTCCAGTATTCTTGCCTAGAGAATCCCATGGACAGAGGAGGCTTTTGGGCTACAGTCCATGGGTTCCCAAAGAGTTGGTTATGAAGGAAGCAACTCAGCATGCATGTGGTATGTTCACAAAAACATACAATATTAATAACAGCATAAGGTAAAGTGTAAGCTAAAAATAATTCACCTGTGTGTTTGGAAATCTGTACCATGGTTTCCCCCTACTTATAAACATCAAAATAAACTTGAAAACAAGGTTAAAATTAATATTTCATAGATTTTTGCACTTTGATTCTTTACATTATTTTTACCATGGATTGTTTCCTATGATATGCCTAAGGCAATCACAGGTTCAGTTAGAGAATCGTTGAGTGAAATCTTGCATCCCCTGTTTTTAAATTTACATCTTCATTCTCACTGACTTCTAATAGATTCAGTATGTATTATTAGAACAGATCTATTTACAAATGAATTAAATTTTCTGCACAATTCTTTTAAAAACTTAAGAACTTTGAAAAAATTCTTATGCTTCAAGATTAACATTTTTTCTCCACCTTGCTTAACTATAATTAACTTCCAAATTTATTGTAGTATATTACTGAAATTATCAATCAATAGAATTCACCTCATTAACCAAATATAAGGAGAAAAATTTATTGTCTTCACATGGGCAGAAGGATTGATAAAATACCTAAAACTGATTCCTTAATCTTTTCACAAATCTCTATGAAAAATCTAGAGTATATATCATAATTAATGGTAAGTTATTAAAAGCTTTCTCTCCTAAGATTAGAAAATCAGACCAAAATGGCCCACTATTACCACTTCAATTCAAACATTATCTTAGAAGTACTATCAGGTTGGTGCAAAAGTAATTGCAGTTTTCCATGGTTGGACTTTGCCGTTTGATACTGTAAAGTCAAAGTCGTTCAGCCGTGTCCCATTCTTTGCAAACCCATGGCCTGAATTCTCCAGGCCAGAATACTAGAGTGGGTAGCCTTTCCCTTTTCCAGGAGATATTCCCAACCCAGGGACTGAACCCAGCTCTCCCGCAATGCAGGTGGATTCTTTACCAGCTGAGTCACAAGGGAAGCCCTTGATACTGGAATACATTCTTAAATAAATGTAGTCATGTTATACATCATTTTCATGTGCATTTCTTGCTTTGGGTTTGTTGTTTTTTTTTGTGGGTAATTATTTATTACTTGCTGTGTATTTTATATTCATTTTAGACTATGGAAATGATTTTAGACAAAAAGCAAATTCGAGCGATTTTCTTATTTAAGTTGTAAAGCAGCAGAGACAATTCATGATATCAACATGTATTCAGCCCAGGAACTGCTAATGAACATACAATATGGTGGTGGATCAATAAGTTTTGCAAAGGAGACGAGAGCCTAGAAGATGAGAGCAGTGGATGGCTGTCGGAACCAACTGAGAGGATCATCAAAGCTGAGCCTTTTAAAACTACACAAGAAGTTGCACAAGAACTCAGCATCCACCATTCTACACTTGTTCAGCATTTGAAGCAAATTAGAAAGGTGAGAAAACTCAGTGCCTCATGAGTGGACTGCAAATCAAAAAACTGTCTTTTTGAAGTGTCATCTTCTCTTACTGTACACAACAACAAATCATTTCTCAATCAGACTGTGATGTGCCATGAAAAGTAGATTTTATGTGACAACTAGCAATGACCAGCTCAGTGGCTGGACCAAGAATAAGCTCCGAAGCACTTCCGAAAGCCAAATCTGCACCAAAAAAAAGCTCATGGTTACTCTTTGGTGCCTGTCTGATCCAATACAGCTTTCTGAATTCTGGAAAAACCAATACATCTGAGATGTATGCTCAGCAAATGGATGAGATGCACCAAAAACTGCAAGGCCTACAGCCAGCATTGGTCAACAGAAAGGGCTCAATTCTTCACAACAATGTCCAACGGCACATCATCAAACCAACACTTCAAAAGCTGAATGAGCTGGGCTACGAAGTTTTGCCTCATCTGACATATTCAACTGACCTCCAAGTGACTATCACTTCTTCAAGCATCTTCACAATTTTTTGCAAGGAAAATGCTTTCACAATCAGTAGGAGGCAGAAAATGCTTTCTAAGATTTCACCAAATACAGAGGCAAGGATTTTTATGCTACAGGAATAAACAAACTTCTCGTTGGCAAAAATGTGTTGATTGTAATTGTTCCTATTTTGATTAATAAAGATGTGCTTGAGCCTAGTTATAATGATTTAAAATTCAAGGTCTGAAATTGCAACTACGTTTGCACCAAGCGAAGAATTGATGCTTTTGAACTGTGGTGTTGGAGAAGACTCTTGAGAGTCCCTAGGACTGCAAGAAGATCCAACCAGTCCATCCTAAAGGAGATCATTCCTGGTGTTCATTGGAAGGACTGATGCTAAAGCTGAAACTCCAGTACTTTGGCCACCTCATGTGAAGAGTTGACTCATTGGAAAAGACTCAGATGCTGGGAGGGATTGGGGGCAGGAGGAAAAGGGGGCGGCAGAGGATGAGATGGCTGGATAGCATCACCATTTCGATGGACGTTGAGTTTGAATGAACACAGGGAGTTGGTGATGGACAGGGAGGCCTGGCGAACTGCGACTGATGGGGTCGCAAAGAGTTGGACACGTCTGAGCAACTGAACCGAACTGAATACTAGTTGATGCAGTATGACAAGAAAAGAGAATACAAGACAAAAGGATTGGAAAACATTAAGTCTATTAAGTCTATTCTTAATCATGGAAGACATAATTACACATATAGAAAATCCAAGAGTATCTACAAACAAAAGGTTGGAATTAATAAATGAATTTAGGAAGGCTCTGAACACACAATTAATATAAATCATCAATTATATTTTTATATATCAGTAACAAACAGAAAATAAAATTATACATGGACCATTTACACCAGCACCAAAACAAACCAAATACCTATGAATAAATCTAATTAAAAAGATGCAAGATAAAAATATGTAAGAAACAAGATGCAAGATCTCTATATTGAAACTCACAAAATATTAATCAGAGAAATTAAAGAAAATCTTAATAAATGGGAGGGATTTAACACAGACTGGAAGATATAATATTATAAAGATTCTAATTATCTTAAAATTAATAAACAGATTCAGTGCAATCTCAACTAAACTTCCAGCAGAGTTTTTGTTTATTTCTTCCCATTTTATGGAAACTGGCAAGCTGATTCTGAACTGTAAATGAAAATACAGAAGCCAAGAAGTTCCAAAGCAATATTGAACAACAAAAAGATTAAAGGACCTAATTAGCAGATATCAAGATTATAAAGCTCTAGAATTAAGACTGGAGTGTAGGCAGAAAGGTGAACAAACAGACCAAAGAAAGTACTGAGCCCAGAAAACAGATACTCATACACATATATGGTCACCTGACTCAAGACAAAGGTGACACTGCAGTACAGTAGAGGAAAAATGGTCTTTCCAATAAATGGTGTGGGACCAAATGGACAACCATAAGGAAAAACAATCTCGACCACTGCCTCATACTGTACAGAGAAAAACAATTCCAGATGGAATGCAGACTTATCTAAATGAGAAAAATAAAATATCAAAGCTTTTAGACTAAAATAAGGAAAATGTATTTTTGCAACTAAAGATGCCATCTAACCTAATTAAAGAAACTTGTTTTTCTCTATGTCAAAATAACTACTTTATCATATGCATACATATACATGCATATATAATTTACTTAAAATTTTTTTACTTTTAATTAGATCATACTAAAAATTGTACTACAAATTGATGGGTACAATCTGAATTGCCCATAGCCATAGTAATTCTGAATATATGAACAAAACTGATACCTACCACTTTAAGGAAAGCTTTTTTTGGCCATACCATACAGTTTGCAGGACCTCAGTTCTTCAGTCAGGGATTGAACCCAGGCCATGGCAACGAAGCCTGGAATCCTAACCAATAGGCTACCACGGAACTCTCCTTACTGCCTTGAGGGAAATCAAGAATATTTTTATTTCCCCATTTCAAAGGATTTTAAACAAATGGAATCCATCAATATAGACACCTCACATAAAATTTTAAGTTTTCATGAAAAGTTTAATGACAATTTTTTCTAATTTAGTATATTCAAAACAAAAATCCAGTATTTGTTTACCACAATTCATATACCACAAATTAAAACAGGTAAACTGAATATACAGAACAATGATTTTTGGCTTTTTCCCTACCAACACGTGTGCACCACTCAATTTCTAATCATCAGTCACGTTCTTGCCACTCTGCCACAGTTCTGTTTCAGAGAATATGGAAGAGGTTCCATCAAAACTGGTCAGCTTTCAGCAATTAAAGCAGAATTGGTATCATAAGATCTAATTACCAAAAGTCCTAAACTATCACAATTTTCTTTCTTCTCCCCATCTCTTTTAAACATGTATATGAAGATTATAAAGATAACCTGGCATAGGATGGAAACAAAAAAATTAATTAAGGAGGATCTGAACTATGAGGAAGAAAATGAAAAAGTTGGCAGACTTCTAGCTTTCTTAATTAAGGATTTATCAGCTTTTTATTTATTATAAAAGAAATCGAACATATTATATTCCAGGTCATAGGTACTAGAATCAAAGAGCAGAACAAGAAAACTATAAAAAGAACAAGAGAAAAAAAACAAGTAAGCATTTGATTTCTGAATTCTATCCTTATATTAAGAGTCTGTTGGAATGAAATTAAATTCCATAAAAAAGCCACATAGGAATGGGGCTTTTATCTGTTTTTCAGAACAGTAACATGAGTTTTTTCACCTCAGGCTACAAACTAAAAATAATGTTAGACTTCTTACAGAAAGCTGAAGCAAATACAAACACCAACAAATACTTAGTAGCCGAAAGTCTCTGGCTAATGCATTTCAAGAGCTCAGCAGTGTTACCTACCTGCACTCTCCGCAGAGATGCTGCTGTAAGGTGGAGGAGCATCCCCTGCAGCTTGTTCAGGTTCTCCAGGCTCTTCTTCATTCTGCAACTAAATAAAAATTTCACATTTTAATGCAAGCATAAAGGCAATTAGAGGAAAACCTGAAAAATGGATAGCTTTTCTGGAAAGCTATTTGGTTTCAAAAGTGTTTAAGTGGGCAGATCCTTTACGAAGAAGTCTACTCCCAGGATTTATCCTAAGGAAATAATCAGAAAGAGGCAAATAAGATAGTTCAGTTCAGTTCAGTCGTGTTCGACTCTTTGCGACCCCATGAATCGCAGCACGCCAGGCCTCCATGCCCATCACCAAATCCCGGAGTTCACTCAGACTCACGTCCATCGAGTCCGTGATGCCATCCAGCCATCTCATCCTCTGTCGTGCCCTTCTCCTCCTGCCCTCAATCCCTCCCAGCATCACAGTCTTTTCCACTGAGTCAACTCTTTGCACTAGGTGACCAAAGTTGGAGTTTCAGCTTTAGCATCATTCCTTCCAAAGAAATCCCAGGGTTGATCTCCTTGCAGTCCAAGGGACTCTCAAGAGTCTTCTCCAACACCACAGTTCAAAAGCATCAATTCTTTGGCGCTCAGCCTTCTTCACAGTCCAACTCTCACATCCATCCATGATCACTGGAAAAACCATAGCCTTGACTAGACGGATCTTGGTCGGCAAAGTAATATCTCTGCTTTTCAATATGCTATCTAGGTTGGTCATAACTTTTCTTCCAAGGAGTAAGGGTCTTCTAATTTCATGGCTGCAGTCACCATCTGCAGTAATTTTGGAGCCCCCCAAAATAAAGTCTGACACTGTTTTCACTGTTTCTCCATCTTTTTCCCATGAAGTTGATGGGACCGGACGCCATGATCTTCATTTTCTGAATGTTGAGCTTTAAGCCAACTTTTTCACTCTCCTCTTTCACTTTCATCAAGAGGCTTTTTAGCTCCTCTTCACTTTCTGCCATAAGGGTGGTTGGAATTCCATCACCTCCACTAGCTTTGTTCGTAGTGATGCTTTCTAAGGCCCACTTGACTTCACATTCCAGGATGTCTGGCTCTAGATGAGTGATCCCAACACCATGATTATCCAGGTTGTGAAGATCTTTTTTGTATAGTTCTTCTGTGTATTCTTGCAACCTCTTCTTAATATCTTCTGCTTCTGTTAGGTCCATACCATTTCTGTCCTTTATCATAGGGGACTATTAAATAAATTACAGTTCACCTCACAAAGGATTACTAAGTAACCACAAAAATGAAAATGAATAAAATTCGATGACTTGAACAGAAAGATTTGTGTTGTACTGTTACATTAAAAAAGCTAAATTTATCAAATCATGCTGCTGCTGCTATGGCACTTCAGTCGTATCTGACTCTGTGTGACCCCATAGATGGCAGCCCACCAAGCTCCCTCGTCCCTGGGGTTCTCCAGGCAAGAGTGCTGGAGTGGGTTGCCATTGCCTTCTCCTATCAAACCATACGAATCACACAAGTTGGTTTTGAAAGACAGTTATGTGATGGAAAGCAGGTGTACGATAGACATCTATAGTTTATACTGTTTATCTCAGAAGATGCAACAGAGATTTTCCTTGTGTATATGTATGTTCTAATGTTTTGTAATGACATCTATTACTTGTATAATTTTTCCAGTTAGAATAATAAAAATCTGTTAAGACAAAGACAAATCACAGTATAACCAAGGTTTACTCAGTTTGCACAAAGATAGTATCTTAAATAATTGAGATAGTTACAGAAACAAAAAATTCTACATATAATCTCTGTCAATTCATCTTCCTCTTCTGTATCTGTAACTTTCTCACTGGTCAAATCTATAGCTCCGGTTACTTTACATAACTGAAGCTCAAAGTGTCTCTCTGCCACTACCAATCTAGATAGTCTATCCAACTCATCTTCATAAACAAAGACAAGTGATTTAATTTTCCACCGTGACAACAGAATACAGCTCATTTAAAAGATGAACTGGCCAAGAGTCAGTCTACTACTGGTGGGCAGATGAGAATATGCTTCAGAGGTGATGGAAATACTGTTTCCTGATCTGGGTGTTGGTTTTGTGGATGTCAACTCCAGTTATGTTTAGTAAATGCTACATAAATACATGCAATTTATTCAGTTTTCTGTGTCTATATTTTATAAAAGAATTTTTTAAAAAATTAAAAATATAAAAATAAAAGATTAACTGGTTGGGAATGGGAGTCAATCTGTAAAGTACTAACATAGTATTTATTATTGTAACTGACTTGGGGGTCTGGGTACCAGATGTATACCATCAAGCTATGTAGAGCTGGACTTCCCTGGTGGTAGTGTGGATAGAAATCCGCCTGCCAATTCAGGGAACAGGAGTTCAATCCCTAGACTGGGAAGATTCCACATGCAGGAGACAACTGAGGCCATGTGCCACAAGTGCTGAAGCCCGCGCTCCTAGAGCCCGTGGTCTATAGCAGAAGAAATCACCTCAAGAAGGAGCCCCACAAGCTGCAAATAAAGCCAGCATGCAGCAACCAAGACAAAGTGCAGCCAAAAATAAAATAATAAATAAAATTATTTTTAAATGGCCTGAATCTTTAAAATTTTTTTAAAAGACATATAGAGCCAACTGAGTCAATGGTGAAATACAAATCCTTCTAAACCAACTGCTGCAAAGAACTCTATTTTGAATTGAAACCTGAGAAAGGCTGACCTGTTCTCCCATGAAACAGATATTAAATCTGAAAGATCTGTCTCCAATTCCCACATTATTCAAAATTAGAAGCAAACAAAACCTTTCTGATTAATACCACAAAGCATGTGAGCGTTTTAAGTTGCTTCAGTCACGTCTGACTCTTTGCGACCCCACAGACTATAGCCCACCAGGCTCCTCTGTCCACATGATTTCTCAAGCAAGAATACTGGAGTGGGTAGTCATTTTCCCCTCCAGGGGATTTTCCTGACTCAGGGATCAAACCTGAGTCTCCTCCGTTGGCAGCCAGGTTCTTTACCACTAGCGTTACCCGGGAGGGTAATATTGCAAAGCATTCAATTTCAAGTGAACTCTGCCAAATTTTCTTCAACATCTACCATCTGGGCACATTTTTTTGAACACTAGTTATCTAACATTAAACTTAAGGCATTCCCAAAATAACTGCACTGTAATAAAAGATAAATTTCCTTTTCAGAAGTGGTGCATGCATGTATGCTCAATCGTATCTGACTTTCTGTGACCCTATGAACTGTAAACTGCCAGGCTTCTCTGTCCATGAGATTTTAGAGGCAAGAATACTGGAGTGTGTTGCCATTTCCTTCTCCAGGGTATCTTCCCAACCCAGGGATGAAACCTGCATCTCCTGCATTGACAGGGAGATTCTTTAACACTGAGCCACCTGGGAGCTTCTGGGCAAAATAGCTACAGTAAATCCGAAAGTTTCTGGGAGACCAAATCAGTAAATTATTCAAATAGAGTTGCTGGGGCCAGGTTCACTTGGAACAGTTTTAACACCTGCATACCTCCAGACGAAGCAGTCTCAGTTTACTCCCAACTTAATACTCTTGTGCACTGCAGAAAGTGCAAAAAAAACCCCAGTGAAAACAAAGCTGCAAAAAGCAGGAAAAGTCAGTAGCAAAAGCAAAGGCAAATAAGAGTTTTACGAATGTTGCCTTAATTTACTATAGCCAGTCATGTTCTTTATTTAAACCTAGTTTCTCATTTTTGATTTGATTTTTTTCTATTTCTTGAGGTTGGTCAAATAATCCCATTACCTCTACATAATTAAGATTTTAGAAAGAAAGCATGACAACTCTAAGAAATACAGAATTCTAAGAAATAAAGCATAAAGGAGTTTTAACACCTGTATCTGCAAGATAGGCCGCTTGTCTCTTAGCAACCTGGAAATGTGAAATTTGATCATCCCACACCAGGGTAACAGATAACAGAGCAAAGAAATTCCAATTGAGTCAGAAACCCCAATTTTCTCTTTAATGAGGAAAAGAGAAACATTTCCAGGTAAAATTTTTTATTGCATTAAAATTCAACACTTTTGAATCATTAATAAATAGTAAGTAGTTATTAGTAATCAATCATACTATTTCTAGCTGAAAAAACAACCAACAAAAAGACACCTACTATGATTAAGAAGGCTCGACGTACTAGGAAGATCTGAAGACCTCACTGTACAGAGTTTGCAACTCTGACTTCTTTTCTATAATGCTGGTGATAAATTTAGGGTCCATCAAGAAAGGTGTTTAAAATAAAACATTACAGTGTTGGGAGGGAAAGAGGCAATCACCTTCAAGAAGATTCAGTGACCACCAGAGTGTGAATAATAACATGCTATACAACAGAATCCCTAGGTGTACATCTTTTTACACTTTGGGGCATCTACTGCCATTAATGTGGTTCTGCCAGCCAAACAAGCCACACACTCACTAACAGGGATTGTGGGGGGACTGGAAAATACTGCACTAGAACTCAAGCGGGCCTTATCTATAAGGCTGCGAGACTGGTTACATGGTTCCATAATGTGTTCTTAAGGTTCTCCTTTTCTGTCCTTGGAAACCTTTCCTATGCACTCCTCCCTAACATATCCCTGGGGCTCGGGGATCCTCAGGCTCTCCCAGGGCTCTCTAAGAGATAAGTGTCATTGTCAATTTGAGGCTGCCACTGGAAAGATGCCCAGTCTCTTCTAGCAACTGGGTCAGTGGAAGCCTGATTACAACCTACCTGTTACAGATTCCTTTGTAGGGGTTATAGAGAGACAAGTTTGAAAAGTGGTGGGACTTCTGCTCTCTCCCTGCAGGAGCATAGTGCAGGGAGGGTGGTTAATTGTATAAATGTGACAGTTAATAAATACCTTTCGGGCTCTGGATTCTTTTCTGTCACATTTTTTTTAAAACCATTCCCTGGTGGCTCAGAGGTTAAAGCGTCTGCCTCCAATGTGCGAGACCTGGGTTCGATCCCTGGGTCGGGAAGATCCCCTGGAGAAGGAAATGGCAATCCACTCCAGTATTCTTGCCTGGAGAATCCCATGGACGGAGAAGCCTAGTAGGTTACAGTCCACGCGGTCGCAAAGAGTCGGACACGACTGAGTGACTTCACCTTCACCTTCATCAATTTTACTTATCTCCAAATAAGATTTAAACTGTGGTTTTCCCTTGGTTATACAATTACCTATACATGCCTATAAAGTACTGAGTACAAAAACTGCGTCTTCACTGCTGATCAAGGAATAACTGAATTGTGAAACTTCAGACGGCCCTTCTCTTCACCACTCCTGACAGTGCCCTCACTCCTATTTCCTGATTACCTGCAATCCTCCTTATACCATGAGCAGACTCTGTTATGGCTCCCCAGAAGATCCCTAAAACTCTTCCACGTTCCCAGTTTACCTACATGGCACAATCTTCTAGGTACTTCTTAGCCTTGATTGTTGTTCACTCGTTAAGTCATGTCCAACTCTTCAAGACCCCGTGGGCTGCAGCACGCCAGGCTCCTCTGTTCTCCACTATCTTTCAGAGTTTGCTCAAATTCATGTCCATTGAGTCGGTGATTCTATCTAACCATCCTCTGCAACCCCCTTCTCCTTTTACCTTCAATCCCTCAGTTAAAAAAATAAAGAACAACACCTACCAACAGGTGCTGAAATGTTTTGTCCTGTATATTAAGCCTGTGAAATACAGCACAACTAAAATAAAGGATGTTTTTCCTTGTTACTACCTTCCTCTATATCCTATCCACACTGTTCCTATTAGAGATAAATACACAGTGTTTTACTTAAACAACAGAATCTCCCATAAAGAAATCATACATAACTCAAGTTCTAACAGAAGCAAACTTCAATTAACAAGTTTAAAGACACAAACCTTACAAGTTTAAATTATTTGAGCTCCTGCCACAATAAAACAGCTTCTCGCTGCCCTCCCAAAAGCAGCTCTGAGGCAAGAGTTGGTGGCTCACTCATGTCTGCCTCTTCACGACCCCACGGTCTGTCCATGGAATTCTCCAGACAAGAATACTGGAGTGGGTTGCCATTTCCTTCTCTAGGGGACCTTCTCAGCCCAGGGATCAAACCCAGGTCTCCTGCATTACAGGCAGATTCTTTATCATCTGAGCCACCAGGGAAATCCCAGTAGTTTTAAAGATGAGCTTCAATTTAGAAATGAGCTGTTTTTAAGCAACAGAAGAGCAAGGACTTAGATTAGACCAAACTAAGGTCAACATTTACAACTGTACAGGATGGCAGCACCTAAAGGCACATAAAGTCATTCTTGGAGTCTCTCTACTAAGAATGGAAGAACAATTTAAAAAAATTTCTACTAAACATCAAAGAGAAGATCAACCCCAAAACTCATAAATCCATGAGAAGATCTATCAAAGTATACCTCATAATTCACACAAACATAACAAGTATGTGGAAAATAATACTGAGCTTATCCAATAAACCCATAAAGTTACAGTACTTTCATGACTCATTTTTTTCTTGGGTGAATCTTCTTTAAACAGCAAGAAAATTCTGGTAAGTTTAGATATCTTCTTTAAGTAGTAACAGTCTCAGAAAATCTCTTTAAATGCTATTCACACTTCTAACTTTAGCATTAATTTCTAAAACACTTACCTTAAAATGCAGTATTTTAAACCTCTAATGATCAACCCACTATTTTTGCATACTCTTTAAATCCCAACAAATGAGACACTATAATAACCAGAAAGTAAAAGCACATTTCTCTAGTGAAACCACTGGGGGTGCTATTTCACTCTGTTGTTCAGAAACAGCCAAAGTTTATGAGAACTAAAAATTTTCTATTGTATATAGACTATAGTTCTTTTTTAAAAAATTGAAGTATAATTGACACTCAACATCATATATTAGTTTCAGGTACACTTTATAGTGATTCAATATTCATATACATTTCAAATGATCACTGATATCTAGCTACCATCTGTCACCATTCAAAGTTGTTATACTACTACTGACTGTATTCCCTATGCTATATATCATTACATCCCCATGCTTGAACTCTGTACCCCTTAATTGTCTTCATCTATTTCCAATCCACCTGCCCCCCAATCCACCTCCCCTCTGGCAACTACCAGTTTGCAGATCGTATATTTGTATATAATATACTGACTACAAATTATTCCACCACCACCAAATTCTATACATTCAAGAATAGTTTTCTACTAACTTACTATTAACTAGGGGATGATATTTATATAAGGTCATTTTGACAACAAAATTCAGTAATTAAAAGACCATCTAATTTTAACAGACATTTCTCTGAAGAAGATATATAGCCAATATACATGAGATGTTCAACATTATTAGTCATCAAGAAATGCAAATCAAAGCCACAAGATATCACACTGCACCCAAGCATATGGCCATTAACAAAAGGAAAAACAAATCAAGTGGTGCTGAATATGCAGAGAAATTAAAACACTCATATACAAGATGGACAATAGTTTGGTTGTTTCTCAAAATAAAAAGTTAAACACAGAATTAAAAAAGGATCCAGCAAATTCCACTCCAAGACATAAATTCAAGAGAACTGAAAATATATCCTCACAGAAAAACTTGTATATAAATGTTCATAGCAGCATTATTTATAATAGTCAAATTATTCACCAAATGATGAATGGATAAATAAAATCTGGTATATCCATTCAAAATGAAGGGCTTACCTGGTTGCTCAGATGGTAAAGAATCTGCCTGCAATGCAGATTCAATCCCTGGATCACCCAGGTTCAATTCCTGAGTTGCAAAGATCCTTGTAGAAGGAAATGGCAACCCATTCTAAAATTCTTGCCTGGAAAATTCCACGGACAGAGTAGATTGCGGGGTGTGGGGCAGGGGTGGGGTGGCGAGGCTACAGACTATGGGGTTGCAATGACTCGTACACGACTGAGAGACTAACACACACACTTTCAAAAAGATGGACAGAAATAAATAATCCTAACCAAAAAAAAAAAAAAGAAACAAAAATGACGAAGCACTGATACATTCTAAAATCTGAAACCTTGAAAACATTATGCTAAGAAAAAGGAGTCAATCACAAAACCCCACACAGTGTATGACTCCATTTATATAATTTCTCCAGAAAAGGCAAATATAATAGAGACAGAAAGGCTGGCGGATGCCAAGTGCTAGGGAATGGAAAAGTGTGGAGTTACTGACTGCTAGTACTCTGTTTCTTTTGGGGGTGGTTCAAATGTTCTGGAATTAGACAGCAGCAACAATGACAAAACCTGTGAATATGGTAAAAATCACTGACCTTCTGCTAAGTCACTTCAGTCGTGGCCAACTCTGTGCAACCCCATAGATGGGCAGCCCACCAGGCTCCCCTGTCCCTGGGGTTCTCCAGGCAAGAATACTGGAGTGGGTTACCATCTCCTTCTCCAATGCGTGCGTGCATGCTAAGTTGCTTCAGTTGTGTCTGACTCTGTGCGACCCTATAGACAGTAGCCCACCAAGCTCCCCTGTCCACAGGATTCTCCAGGCAAGAATACAGGAGTGGGTTGCCATTTCCTTCTCCCATAAAGATGAACTATATGGCATGTGGATTACAACTCAAAAAAATGAAGAGTATTTTCTAATATTAAAACTGCAAACCTATATAATGTATAATTTCTTTAAAAGGACTCTGAAAATCAACTATTCCAAATGAGTACTTCCTTGCTAAATAATATGTCTATGTCCCTTAACAAGAGGGAGTGGGTACTGATCCTCTCAATATCTTCAGACTTTAACACAGTACACCTATAAGTGAATGGATAAAAATAATAAAAGAAAATAACACATTGAGTTGCAAACTAATCACGCTTTTTAAAAATCCCTTAATATTTTCCTTCCCTGAAAATAAAAATATTAGGATCAAGAAACTAAAAGAGAGTTTGACTAACAATCTCTTTTAAGAGTGAAGAATAAACATCATTATTTTTTTTCTGTTGTTTACCTAAAGATAATTTAAAAAACAAACCACCACCAGATCTAGACTATCCGTAACATATTTAATGGCAGAGGGAAAAGACAAAATGCAAATACTCTTACTAGGAAAATAAAAACACAATTAAAAAAAACAAAATTCACCAAAGCAAAGGAAAAGTAAAGTAATTAGGATAATGCTTTAAATAAGACAATGGAAATAACATGAAAAGAATACCACAGTAAATTTCCTTAGAACAGCCACCAGTTTGTTAAGCTTTCTATTTAAAGAATTTTGTGGTTATCACCATTAACATGTATAAATACAACTGATGAATACCATTTGGTCTGGAAGGAGAGAAAACATCCCAAGTCAATATTTATGTTAGTCCTTAGAAATGAGAGCAAATGCTACAAACTATGATCATCAGTTCGATGGCTTTTCTTCTATTTTTCACCTGAGGTCCAAGTAACACGTGAAGGCATACCACAGAGAGAGAAAAGAGGAAGGCAAGATGGCAGGCACTCATCTCCAACTTCAGCTTTTTTTTTAGCAATTCTTTCCTTAATTAATTTAGCTGCAGCACACAGGATCTTTGCTGCAGCGCACAGACTCTCTCTACTTGTGGCGCATAGGTTTCAGAGTGTGCCTGCTCAGTAGTTGTGGGGCACGGGTCTAGTTGCTCTGCCCAACGTGAGATCTTAGTTCACTGACCAGGGATCGAACCAAGCCCCCTGCATTACAAGGTAGATTCCCAAACACAGGGCCACCTGGAAGTCCCTTCAACTTTCTTAAAAAGCCAAGGCACTAGGAGAAATAACTCACTCATTAAGGCACTAAACTAGCCAACTATGGCTAGGATAGTGGCACTGTGAGATTTCTGGGAGGCACCAGAAAACTGCCATCAACCTGTCCACCTCTGGGATCCATATCTTCTCTGTGCACTATCATGTTCCAACTCTTTGCAACCCCATGGACTGTAGCCCACCAGCTTCCTCTGTCCATGGGGTTCTCCAAGCAAATATACTAGTATGGGTTGCCATTTCCTACCCCAGGGGATCTTCCTCACTCAGGGATGAAAGTCACATCTTATGTCTCCTGCACTGGCAGGCAGGTTCTTTACCACCAGCACCACCTGGGAAGTACACTGTGAGATTTTTGGGTGGCACAGAAAACTGCCATCAACCTGCCAACACCTGGGATCCACATCTCACATCCAACTGAAATATTTTCACCACTGATGGCTTCATCAAGACCCTGTCAAGTAAACGGTGCCCAATGTTTCTAGTCACCTAGCTTAGGCAAAGTCTACAGCTAAGAGCCTTCCAGGTTAGTGATAAGTGGGCCCCACTCGTTATCACTCTTCATGATTTCATAAAGATCGGGGAAATAAGGAACAATCACACAGCTTTCAATTAGGTAAGCCCCTCTACCTCTGAACATAATATCCTTTGAGAAGTAGCATCCAATCTGTCTTGAGTCTTACCTCTTCTCCACTTTTTAGTTCCATATGAAAACTCGGTTCTTAGTTCAGAGCTCCAGAATCTATTTGGAGAAGGAATTAAAAGTCCCAGCAAAGATAAGCTGAATTGGAGACTAAACTCTGTTCTCCTTGCCTTTGACAGGACAGTTCATCTTTTGCTTGCAGAATAAACAATATGAAAATAGGAATTAGATAAGAGTCATTTTAAGAGGGGCTTCCCTGTTATCCTTTGAGAAGTAGCATCCAATCTGTCTTGAGTCTTACCTCTTCTCCACTTTTTAGTTCCATATGAAAACTCGGTTCTTAGTTCAGAGCTCCAGAATCTATTTGGAGAAGGAATTAAAAGTCCCAGCAAAGATAAGCTGAATTGGAGACTAAACTCTGTTCTCCTTGCCTTTGACAGGACAGTTCATCTTTTGCTTGCAGAATAAACAATATGAAAATAGGAATTAGATAAGAGTCATTTTAAGAGGGGCTTCCCTGGTGGCTCAGACAGTAAAGAATACACCTGCAATGTGGGAGAGCTGAGTTGGATCCCCAGATTGGGAAGATCCCTTGGAGGAGGGCATGGCAACCCACTCCAGTATTCCTGCCTGGAGAATCCCCATGGACAGACGAGCCTGGTGGACTATAGCCCATGGGATCGCAAACAGTCGGAGACAACTAAGCAACTAAGCATACATTTTAAAATAATTTATATAAAATCTAGTCTGTGAATGGTAAATATTCTTTTGTGTTTTTAAAATCCTCATGTTGTCTTCTAAGATATGCTAAAGCTCTAAAATACCATCATGAAATAAAAAGTGAACTCTTAATCATTCATCATTTAATATATTAAGCAATGCTTTATGAAAAAAACTTTGTCCCAATAGAATATGGATTATAACTGGCATTTATTTACATTTCAAGAACAATTTTTAAAAATTATTTGTTCCTATTTATAAACTCACAACAGAACTGAAAGGATTCTGGACTTGGCATACTTGGAGAACATTTCTGGTCTCCATTAAGATTTTATACACTCACATATATAACCAGAATTCTCAAACTTGGAATGTAAATTTGTAGAACCACTTTAGAAAACTGTTTAGCAATATCTACTAAATATGAATTCATATATACTCTATGGCCTAGCAATTCTACTCTAGTTATATATCCCAACAGAAACACATACATTCACCAAAAGATGTATCAGGGTATTCAAAGAAACAGTATTCATAATACTGGAGATTACTCAAATGCCCACTAACATCATTAATGGGTTACTAAAT
This sequence comes from Madoqua kirkii, assembly GCA_006408675.1. Classification (NCBI taxonomy): domain Eukaryota; kingdom Metazoa; phylum Chordata; class Mammalia; order Artiodactyla; family Bovidae; genus Madoqua; species Madoqua kirkii. Next base: position 50,383 of record SJYC01139491.1, read on the forward strand.
CATGTTAACTTCACACCATGGAATATCACACGTCACATGAATGAACAAACTATAACAACATATTATATCACAGGTCAATCTCATAAACATAATTATGTTGAGCAAGAGAAACCAAACACAAAGAGCTTTTATTATATGACTACACTTTATATAATAAAGATCAAAACCAGGCAAATCTAATCTGCCAGTTGAGTCGTTACCCTGGGTAGGGGCACAATTGGAAGGGCACTTGAAATGAGCTTTTGGAGTGCCGGTAATGCTGCTGCTTGAACGGGGTACTAGCTGATGTGCGTGTTTAGCTTGTGAAATTCACTACGCTACAACACACACTTACGATTTGCATATGTTTCTGCAGATAAATCACACTAACAATTACAGAAAGGTTGCGAAAAGGAGACTAGCAGAGGATTTATGAAACTGAGTCCCCCTAAAACTGAGTGCCTCTGCTGTTTATGATTAATCTCTCTCCTAAACTTTATTTCATTTGTTGTCCTGCCTCTATTCCTCTCAGAATTGAGGGCTATCAAAAAACTGGGGGGAATGGAACAAAGCAAGACCCTGTGGGGCCTTTCTAGATACAAAAGCCCTCTCTGTGTCCTATTTCTTGTTTGTAGAAAGGTTTTAGTCTCCCAGATCTTCCCGAAGTTCCAAAGACCAGACTCATGCATTTAATGATTAGAATAGTCACAGGACTCCTAGTTCCTCCTGAAGGAATATAGATAACAATCTGATGCATACCTTTGAGCTGTTGTGCAGAAACTAGTAGAGTTTAGTGACTATGACATTAGAGTTTGTGGTAGTAGACTCCAAACCAGTTGGAACAAGAAGGTTGAGATTCCCAAAATATCACTGTTACCTCACCACCAACCAATGAGAAGGAGGTCCAGGATCTAATCACATACATATCCTACTACCCTCCTACCTAACACCTATTTTTAAGAAGCCATGCCTGAAAGCCATCAGGGAGTTTGGATCTTTTGAGCATGAGCTGCCCAGTTCTTCTCACTTGAAACCTGAAAATAAACCTTTACTTTTCTGTAAACCCCGCTGTCAGAGCCTCACTTTCTGCACCACCAAAACATGTACCCTTGTTTGATTAACAGTTAATAGAGTAGACTGTGAGCCCTCTGCGGACTGGGACCTTTGCATGGTTCACTACTGTATTCACCCCAGCACTGAACAGGGAGTGGCATAGCCTGGATCCTTTTTTAGCACATGTTGACTAAATCAGGCATGGAGGTGTAGCTTTAACAGAAACCTACCTAAAGAAATGGCAGCTAATCTTAATGCCATCTTAACTTACTAGTTTGCATTTATTTAAAAGCATTCTATTACTTTAAACAAAGGAGAAATAACCTCTCCAATCTTTGGAAATAAAATATTTGGCATAGTGTATTTGGTACAACTAGGTATTCAATAAATGTTTGTGGTACATATGAAGGAAAATTGGTATTTTAATTGATCACACTGTAATTCCTAGAAAGTCTTCCGTTCTAAAAACAACCAACTGGTATATCGAAAAACAGAATTAAATTAAAATGGAGTCTAAATTAAAGAGTATAGTCAAATACACGAACCCTGAAAGTGACAGACATGTCCAGAATCCAGAGACTCGTGCTAACTGCAGCCTTCCTGGCTCTGCTGGCCCCACGAGCTAGCAGAGTTCTTTCAGTTATGCTTGCTTATTATCAGATGATGATGCTTAGAGTAGAGCACAATGGGGCACAGATTACGGATGGGAAAAGAGTTTGCTGTAATTTAGGCCTCATCTGGAGTTTCCCTTCTCTTGGAAGAACAATGAGAACCAAGAGGGAAATGCATTAAGCATCTCGTATCTTTCCTTTTACCTCATCACAGAATGTTCTACTATGCAAGTGTGTGACTGCTTGCATTTTATAATCAACATCACTCAAAGACTATCAGGCCACAACTGATGCTTCTGACCTGATTAAATCAAAAACTTATCAAAGAGAAGATAATCAAAGGAAGTAATTACAATCATAAGGTTCCAGTTAAAAACTGAATACACAGATCTGCCTCTTATCCCTTCAAAAAAACTGCAAGTGTTAGTTGCTCAGTCATGTCCAACTCTGCGACCCCATGGACAGTAGCTCGCCCGGCTCTTCTGTCCATTGGATTCTCCAGGCAAGAATACCGAAGTGGGTTGCCATTTCCTTTGCCAGGGGACCTTCCCCACCCCGGATCAAACCTGCATCTCCTGCACTGCAGGCAGGTTCTTTACCATCTGAGCCACCAAAGAAGCCCCTTTACCCCTTTCAAAACCCTCTCAAATGTAAATGATAGTCATTTTTTAATTTCTTTTTTGCCTCAAATTTAACAAAACTTTACTACAGGAGAGGAAGCAGGAATAAAATCCTCCAAGTTAGAAGCAGGATAGGTGAGAACTTACACAGCAGACCCAAGAAATCTGAATCCTAAACCAGAAAGCAGGAAAGCAAACTCTCTTGCACTGTACCCTCTCAAGGCTTAAGAACTGGTGGTAGCAAGTACCAGAGAAAGTGAAAATGAGATTTAAAAGCAGAAAGAGAAGTTGGACCCAGTTAAACACACACAGCTCCCAGAATCCCCATTAAAAGACTGGAGGTTTACTCTCTGGAGAGTGTGAAGCAGTAGAAGTGTGGACTGGAGACACCAGAGATTTGGAGAAAGAATGGATTGTCAGAAAGGAGTGATTAAGTGAGAGACTTAGGTACTAAACCTTGAGATCTCCTAGTCTACCTCTGCCAATCAGCTCTTAGAGTAGTAGCAGCCAGGCCTAAGCTCTGGGGAAACTGACCAGCCCAAGAAGAGAGACAGAAAAACACTGTCACTCAAAGAAACAATCTAGTTAGATTAAAAGGTAATAAGGCCTGTCAAGAAGCTCCATCAACCATAGTGAGCTTCCAAATTGCTCTACCACATGTGTACTTTTAACCAAGCAGGCAAAGATCACCTACTTCTAATTCGAAGATCATAAAAGACCAAAGCAAGGAGAATAAATGCAACACAGAGGAAAGAATTATGCAGGAAAGCATAAACTTTAAAAAGAAAAAAATTTCAATAATTTCAGAGAAACAAGAGAGAAAAATTAAAACCACAAAACATGGACAGTGTGCTACTAAAGGAAAGATTCTAACATTTACTGAGCATCTACTCTATGTTGAACTCCATTCTCTGTCCTCAGACACAGTCGTGTCCAACTCTTTGTGATCCCATGGGCTGTGTGACCTGGCAGGCTTCTCTATCCATGGGATTCTCCAGGCAAGAATACTGGAGTGAGCTGCCATTTCCTGCTACTTAAAAAAAAAGAAAAAGGGAGGGGGGCAATTAAAGAGTTTTGAAAATTTTTTTTAAATATTAAAATTTTATCAAAAGTTAGAAAATTGAGACTATCTCATAGAAAGCTGAGGAAAAGGTGAAAAATATGAGATTAAAAAAATTTTAAGAATCAGTATAAGAGAGTCAAGATCCAAACAGAGAAAGGGGGGGGGGGAAGCAGAGGAAAAAAAAAAAAGTCTACCAAATACTTTTTAAAATTTCCCAGAACTGAAGGACATCAGCTTTTAGACCAAAAGGGCTCACTGAGTGCCTGGCACGACGGACAAACACAGATCTATACCAAGGTACAACACAGTGAAATTTAACAACACTGGGAACAAAAGAAGTTCCTAAAGGCTTCCAGAAAAACAGAAAGTAGGCCACATTTAAAGAATCAGATGTCACAACTGGCTTCAGTCTTCCTAATAGTGGAACCCAGAAGGCAATGGAACAAATGCCTTCAAAATTCTAAAGGAAACTGTTTTTAACCTAAAAGCCTAGAAATCAAGGTAAGGGTACAGACTGAAAACAAAAAATTCTTAGATGTTCAAAGTCTCAACAACAACAACAAAAAAGTTTACCTCATGATTTCTCAGAAAAGTACTAGAGGGTGTGTTCTATAGAAATGAGACAACAAATCAAGAAAAAAAAAAAGTGTGAATCAAGGCAAGGGGCTTTAATTTTAAAAACTGGAAAAGGAAATCTTAGGATGACAAGTAAACAGCAGAGCTTGACAGCAGTCTCACAGTACAGGCCAAAAAAAATAAGAAAGAGGGGCTTCCCTTGCAATCCAGTAGTTAAGACTCCAGGCTTCCACTGCACAGGCCTGGATCTGATCCCTAGTTGGGGAACTAATACCCGCATGCAGCCAAAAGCAACCCCAAAAAGAGCCACACATTCTCCACCCAACAATGAAATCAATCAAATACTTGATGTGTTTCAACATATCAAAAAATTAAGATTAAGTGAGAGTCAGAGGATGATTCACGCTATAAGCAACTTATGATATATACCCAGAAAATTAGGCAAACAAAAAAAATTTGTGATTAACTTTAGGGAAAATAAGGTACTGTTAAGCAAGTAAAACTAATCACAGCATACAATATATCTCAGCTGTGAACATTATTTATTATTTTAAATTACTGTAAATATTGAATATTGATCTAACTATAATATGGATATAACTATACTAGAAAGATATAGAGACAGGAAATGGGAGCATATGCAGTTGTGGTAAACAAGAGGTAAACCCTTAAATCTCCTAGTGGTCAATTTTTAAAATGCTGAAAACTCAAATCAGGAAGTAATATCTTAATGTTTTTTACCTACACAAATAATAACAAAACAGCAAAAGAAAGCTAAGAAACAGGCAAAAGTAAGCAGGAGACTGCTATTTTTGGTAACAAGCCTGCAATATCTGTAAAAATAACTGTATGTGAAATATGAAAACAAAATATTTACGTTGGTGCAAATGTAACTGCAGGGCTATATTCTTGCCAGGAAAAACCTATGGACAAGGGAGCCAATTGTGCTACAGTCCATGGGGTCACAAAGAATCAGACACAGCTGGGCACACACACAAATGTAACTGCAGCTTGGGACTGTGAATTTTAAATTATTATCACTAAGTTCTATATAGTTATACGTCATTATAACTATGACAAACTAGACAGCATATTAAACACCAGAGACATTACTTTGCCAACAAAGATCCATCTAATCAAGCTATAGTTTATCCAGTAGTCATATATGGATTTAAGAGTTGCTGAACAATTGATGCTTTTGAACTGTGGTGATGGAGAAAACTCTAGAGAGTCCCTTGGACTGCAAAGAGATCAAACCAGTCAATCCTACAGGAAATCAGTCCTGAATATTCATTGGAAGGACTGATGCTGAAGCCAAAACTTCGGCCACCTGATGTGAAGAACTGAATCACTGGAAAAGACTGATGCTGGGAAAGACTGAAGGCAGGAGAATAAGAGGACGATAGAGGATTAGAAGGTTGGATGCACCAACTCAATGGACATGAGTTTGAGCAAGCTCTGGGAGTTAGTGATGGACAGGGAAGCCTGGCATGATACAATCCATGGGGTCATAAAAAGTTGGACATGACTGAGTGACTGAACTGATAACTAAATTCAAACACATCTTTATTAATCAAAATAGGAACCATTATAATCAGCACATTTTTGTCAACGAGAAATAAGTTTGTTTACTCATGTAGCATAAAAATCTGTGCTTTGGGATTTGACAAACTCTCAGAAAGCATTTTCTACCTCCTGCTGTTTGTGGAAGCATCTTCTCTGCAAAAAAATTGTCAAGATGCTTGAAGAAGTGGCAGTCAGCTGACAAGAGGTCAGGTGAATATGGCAGAGGAGGCAAAATTTCATAGCCCAATTCATTAAACTCTTGGAGCACTGGCTGTGCAACATGCAGTCAGGCATTGTCATGTAGTAAAACTGGGCCCTTGCTGGGCCCAGCATCTGCTGACCAATGCTGGCTGCAGGCATTGTACTTTTTGGTGCATTTCATCGATTTGCTAAGCATACTTCTCAGATGTAATGGTTTTGCTGGGATTCAGAAAGCTGTAGTGGATCACACCGGCAGTAGACCACGAAATAGTGACCATGACTTTCTTAGGGTGCAAATTTGGCTTTGGGAATTGTTTTGAAGCTTCTTCGAGGTCCAACCACTGAGCTGCTTCTTACTGGTTGCATAAAATCCTTTTCGGTTACAAGTCACAATCTGATAGAGAAATGGTTTGCCGTTGTTGTGTACAATAAGAGAAGACAATACTTCAAAAGGACGATTTTTAAATTTTCAATCCACTCATGAGGTGCCCACTTAAGCTTTTTCACCTTCCCAATTGGCTTCAAACGTTGAACAACCATAGAATGGTCAACACTGAGTTCAGCAACTTCTTGTGTAGTTGAAAGAGGATCAGCTTCAATGTCTGCTCTCAGCTGGTCACTGTCAACTTCCAATTGCTGGAAACTACACTCCTCATCTTCAAGCCTCTCATCTCCTTTGCAAAACTTCTTAACCACCACTGCACTGCACATTCATTATCAGTTTGTGGGTCAAATATGTTGCTGATGTTGCAAGTTGTTTCCAATACTTTATGACTCATTTTGAACTCATATAAAAAAATAGCTCGAATTTGCATTTTGTCTAACATCATTTTTCTAGTCTAAAATAAATACAAAATAAACAGCAAGTAATATCATTAGTAAAAAAATATAAAGTACAAAATGTACATTAAAATGATTTATAACAATCACATTTAAGAATGTATTTCAATATCAATCAGTAAAGTCCAACCATGCAAAATTACAATTACTTTTGTATCAACCTAATAAACAGAAAAAAGGTTTAAATGTGGTTATAAAATGTGTCATGAAAGGCGAATCTAACCAAACTGAGGGAAAGGGGAGAAACTCAAACTCCCCTTAGAACAGACTACTTAAACTGAGAGGGTCACTGGGAAGAAGGCAGCATTCCAGGTAGAGGAAGAGGAGGGCTCCTGGCCAGAAAAGGTGAGAAGTAATTTTTCTAGCAAGTGAAACAAGTTCCCCAGGGAAACAACAAATCATGAGAGTCCACTTCTACCCTCTTCTCCCAAGTCCTGGTCTCCCCAGCTACCTCTTACCCGTCCTTCAAGGCCAAGCTCAAGCTCCCTCTTCTCAGAAGCTTCCTGTAAGTCTCTGGAAGAGATGATCTCTTCCATCTCAAAATGATGCCATTTATCCACTATCTTATTCTCTTAATTAACATAATATAACATATCATAATACATTCTCAGGGACTTACTATATGCAAAAAAACTCTGCTGGTTACTAAGAGTAAGAGAAGGATGAAAAGGAAGGAAAGAGAACCAAAAAAAACAGCAGTCTTCAGGTGCAATGAACACAGACCATGGTTTCTAATATCATTCTCCAATAAAAGGAACCAGGGTTTCTTTGGAGAAGCAGCTGACTCCAGGATGGCTCAGGAACTATACATGGTAAGACTGGTGCCAAAAAGTTAAGAAGTGCTTTAAAAACCACAAAGATGGAGTTCTGTCAAAGGGATACAAATACCAACTGAAGGAGATCCCAATGGCAAAAGCTAGAACAACCTAACAAATCAGTGCCAGCTTATAACTCAAATAATAACATTAATGAGCCCATACCAGTATCAATGAATAAATAAAGTAATGAAGAGACAAATGGCCCATGCAGATAAAATTCCAAATAATGTAGAGAAGGCAATGGCAACCCACTCCAGTACTCTTGCCTGGAAAATCCCATGGGTGGAGGAGCCTGGAAGGCTGCAGTCCATGGGGTCACTAAGAGTCAGACACGACTGAGTGACTTCACTTTCACTTTTCACTTTCATGCACTGGAGAAGGAAATGGCAACCTGCTCCAGTGTTCTTGCCTGGAGAATCCCAGGGACGGGGGAGCCTAGTGGGCTGCTCTCTACGGGCTTGCACAGAGTCGGACACAACTGAAGCGACTTAGCAGCAGACACATTACCATCAATGAGGTTGTGGAACTTAACTCCCCAATCCTTAAGTATAAGCTGTACATAGTGAACACAGTGACTTCCTTCCAAAAAGCACAGTACAAAATGGGAGCAGGAAGGTGGAGTGATTTTATATAGAGATTTGACAAACACTACTTTAGCCAGGTGATCAAGGTCAACATCAACCACGCTAAGTTGTTGATAGTATGCTGATGCATTCTTAATATGATGTGATGAAAACAGCAGTTTATCTCTGTGTGGCTTCCTCCCCAAATCTAATCACGAGAAAGGCATCTAACAAATCCCAAAGAAAGGACATCCTACAAATAACTGACTAATACTCCTTAAAAACGTAAAGGTCATCAAAAACAAGGAAAACCTGAGAAACTGTCACAGCCCATCATATCTAGGGAGATATGACGACCTAATGTAATGTGGAATCTGTATAGACTCCTGAAACAGAAGACATAGATAAAAACGGAAGATCTTAATAAAATATGGAGTTTAGTTAATAATAACATATCAATATTGGTTCATTAATTGTCAACAAATGCACAATACTAATATGTTAGTGGGAAAACTGGGTCTGGTGTATACAGAAACTATACTAACTTCAATGTTTCTGAAAATCTAAAAATGTTACAAAAAGTAAAAGTTTATTTTTTTTAAATATTTTTAACATTATTTTTTTTTAAGGAAAGGAAAAAATCCTAAAGAACACACATCAAACTTGCAAAGCAGTCACGCCTCTGGGGAAAAGAATGGGAGGGAAGTCAAGCTTTCCTTTACAAATTACTATTTGACTCTAGAATATGAAGGCTGTATCTGTGTGCTATTCCATAACAAGAAATGTTCAACGTTATTGCCACATTTAAGTACTGAATGAACAATAAAATGAAATTGCTAATAAAGAGAAACCACTCCTTAAACCTTTGTACTGTATTTATTCGGCTGCATCATGTCTCAGTTGCGGGACGAGGTATCCGCACTGCATCACGAGAGATCTTCCATTGCAGCGTAAGGGCTCTAGTTGTAGCCTGCAGGCTCAGTAGTTTCGGTGTGCAGGATAAGTTACTCTACAGCATGTAGGATCTTAGTTCCCCAACCAGAGATCCAACCCACGTCCCCTGCATTGAAAGGCAGATTCTCAACCACTGGACCACCAGGGAAGTCCCATCAACCTTTACGTTTCTAGTCATAAACTATCCAATCTCCAGAAAGAACTCCAAATCACATTCAAGCCACTGATCAACTACCAACTGATAATACTGCAATACACAAATTTAAAAGAAACTGTCAAAGATTATACTAAACTGCTAGGGGAGAAATATATAATACAGTAAAAAAATATTTCACTAGAAATGTTCTTAAATTTGATCAATACTGAGACCTAGTATCTAAAACTTTAAATTGTGGTATTCAGAAAAAAAAGAGTCAGTCTGATTGTAAAGAGTAGGACATGCAAAGTGAAGTCTGTTAACACTCAGCTGGTGAAGGCAACAACATACACTACACATCTATCTACACAGCCATGGAAGCAATTAATTACAACTGGACTGTGTAAAATTCAACAGATTCAATACATGATATTCAACAACTGCCTGGTATATTGGCAAAACTAACTTGAGAATAAGGATGAGATCACCAAGTTGATTCTTTCCATTAATCTCTAATTAAAGTGTTAAAAGTTGTTTTATCTAAATGAGCATTATCCATTACTACAAGAATATGGTTCCACTAAAGTTATACTGTTCAAATATAAGAATAAATTATTAAGAAATCAAAGTAATCATTTTAAAACCCTAAGAACAAGTAAATCAGAGAATGTCACTTGAATTTCTCTTTCTTCTTTTAGTTAGCAAAATACAATATTACTCTCACGGTAGGGTTATTTTACAATCTAATTTAATGTAGAGTAATGTAATATTGGTAGTGTTCAGGATAAAGTAATTTGAAGTTATATGCAGGGAAACCAATGGGTGGCATCAGTTTAGACAATGCTAGATTTTCCTAGAGCACTTCACTGACAGATTCAACAGACAGTTGAAGATCTGCAGCTCCTGGTTCTGCATTCATGACAAATTATAGAAAAGTGCTTTCGTATTGTACTTCCTGATGTGATATTTGCTTAAAACATCATACCACTGCCTTTTAGAGTTATACACAGAAATATTTATGGATGAAAGGGCGTGATTTCTAGAATTTGCTACAAAATAATAGTATAAATGAAAAAGTTAACTATTTGTTGATTGTTGAAGCCGAGTAATGGGTACATACGTTTTATTACACTAAATTTTTGTAAATGCTTGATATCTTTCAAAGTAAAAAGCTGAAAATATAAATACTAACAAATTACTCCTAGAAGCAACCCAAGTGCTCATCAACAATTAGATTATTAGATGTGAGACACAAACACACACACCCCACACCTTCTTAATATATACACACAATGGAATATTATTCCACCACAAAAAAGAATGAAATACTGCCATATGCAGCAAGGAAATGAACCTAGAGAATAATATGCTTAGTGAAGTAAGTCAGATAAAGACAAATACTGTATATCACTTACATGTGGAATCTGAAAAATAATACAAATGAATGTATATGCAAAATGAACAGACTCACGGATTTAGAAAACAAACTTGTAGTTACCAAAGGGGAAAGAGAAGGAAGCAATAACTAGGGGTGTTAGATTAACAGATACAAACTACTATATGTAAAATAAATAAGCAACAAGAATATACATATACAGGGAATTATACTTATTATCTTGCAATAACCTATAATGGACTATAATCTAAGAAAATACCAAACCACTATGCTATACACCTTAAACTAACACAGTAAACCAATTACAATTTTAATAAAGAAATTACGCCTACAACTCAATAACAAAAAGCAAACAATTAAAAAATTTGAATGTTTGAATTTGCTCAATTCAAAAATTGGCAAAGGACCTGAGTACACATCTCTCCAATATGTACAAATGGCCAACATGCACATAAAAGATGTTCAGTTTCACTAATCATTAGGGAAATGCAAACCAGAATCATTATGAGATGCCACTTCACACCCAGGCTTTATCAAAAACAAAACACAAACAGAAGGCATACATATTGATGAGGATATGACAAAACTGCAATTCTTATGCATTCCTGGTGGGAATATAAAACTGTGCATTGCTATAGAAAACAGTATGGCAGTTTCTCAAATAATTAAAAATAGCAATACCACAGTGAAAGTGAAAGTCACTCAGTCAAGCCTGGCTCTTTGTGATCCCATGGACTATATAGTCCATGGAATTTCTGGGCCAGAATACTGGAGAGGGTAGCCTTTCCCTTCTCCAGTGGATCTTCCCAACCCAGGGATTGAATGCAGGTCTCCTGGGATGCACGCGGATTCTTTACCATCTGAGCCACCAAGGAAGTCCAAGTAAAGTGGAGTGGGTAGCCTATCCCTTCTCCAGGGGATCTTCCTGAACCAGGGAACAAACTGGGGTCTCCTGCATTGCAGGTGGATTTTTTACCAGCTGAGCTACCAGGGAAGCAATACCATATAAACCAACAATTCCACTTCTGCGTATATATCTAAAAGAATTCAAAGCTTGGACTCTTCTGAAACTTATTAACCCATTATTCACAGCAGCATTATTCACAATGGCTAAAATGTATTGACAGATGAAATAAAATATAGTACACACATACAATGGATATTATTCAGTTTTAAAATGGAATGAAATTCTGACACATGACACAACGTGGATGAACCTTGAGGACATTATGCTAAGTGAAATAAGCCAGTCACAAAAGGATAAATACTGTAGTACTCCACCTATATGAGGTACTTCAGAGTAATCAAATTCACTGATGGAAAGCAGAATGGTGGCTGTCAGGGGCTTGGGGAGGGGGAAATAAGACAGTTACTGCTTAAGGGGTAAGGATTTTCTGGAAATGGATGGTGGTGAAATGAAGGGTGCACAACAACGTGAATATACTAAACAAAACAAAAATTTAAAAAAGAGCCACAGAGGCACCATTCACTCCTTCCTCTTGAATCCTGAGGTCATCTAACACTTGAACATGCAAAATGTTTGGCCTGCCTGAGATGAAATTCTTTCCCTCATTTCTCAAAACCTTCCTTCACAATCTTGAAAGAACTTACCCAAAGCTGATCTCCAACACCAGGAGACTACAATACAAACTTATTAGTCATGCCACAAGCAAATCACTTATTTAGCAGGCAGGGAGTCATCTAAAACAAACATCCTGCAGCCTGTTTTTAAGCAGATACAGCAGTGTCATTGCCTACTTTCACTGGTTTTAAATCAAATATCTCAAAACATTTCAGGAAGTAAGTATTTGGGAAAATGCACGATATAGCCCATGATCTACTACAGTGAGGCAAAGGTAGCTTGGAAAGGATGAACAGGATAAATGGCCTCAGAGAGGGTGGCACACAACAAGGTTTTCAACATTAGGCCTCCCTAGAGCTTTCTGAAACAGCGCTTCAGAAAGTACGGACACACAAGCTCACATTTCAAATCACAAAAAGAGAAAAAAATAAAGTCACAGGAAATTTATGAGCCCAAACTATCTGTGTAGTCTGGGGTGATGCTAAATTCCAATTAGGGAAATATTGCTCTTCCAGTCAAAAGACCATAAAGGCAAAACCATTGTTTGCAGTTATGAATGAATGATAGTTTTCTCCTACGTTTACTTCATTAGAAGACCAGCTCAATTTGACTGACCATATCAAATAGAAGTCAGAGGTCCCTTTTTGACAACCAAAAAGTATCATGCTATCAGGCTGCCTAGACAATTCAACAACATTCCATAATTCGAAAGCCTTTTAAATATATATATTCTCTGACCAAGCATTTCCACCCACTAGAAATTTATACTAAGGAAATAGCTGAAGATGTATGTGACCAAAAAAAATTATAAACACCCTTAGAGACCAACAATAGGCAACTGATTAAATTACAGTCTAGCCGTATTGCATGCTATGCAGATGTTAAAATTGAACCCATCTCATTATACAGCTTTTCTACATATATGTGCTCAATACACACACACATGCAAACTTGAGAAGGCAAATGTGTTTTAGAACATGTGGGTATGTAAACATACATGTGCACATATGCACAAAGTGTGTGAAAGTATCATCAGGGGCCCATAAAACTACATGTATGTACAAAGATGTGCCTGTGTACGTATGTTTAGTTGCATAAGACAATACAAATGTATATGTATGTATCTGCTAATGTATGTGCTTATATTTGGGCCATAAGCCTGTGTTTAAGTAGTTGAGTATGTATTTACCCTTGTAATCACTACTTAGAAGCAGTGCCTTGAGCAAGTTACTGAGCCTCTGGAGAGTCTTGACTTCGTCATTTAACGTCATCTATACATCAAACACTGTCTCAAAGGGGTTCTGTGAGGATTAAGTGAAATAATGGATGTAAAGTACTTAGTACCATGACTGGCACAGAGTAAATGCTCAATCAATATTAACTTTCCTTATCTGGACACATACACTGATCTACCCTTGTGTATATTTACACAGCTCTAAGTACACAAAGATACACAAAATAGTAACTTTGGTTATCTATAGGTGATAGGTTTTTGGTGTGGGGTTTTGGTTTTGTTTTGGGTTGGTTTTTTTTTTGGCTTTCGTATTTTGCAAATTTTCTAGGAATGTCAGTTCTTTTTTCGTTCTTTTTTTGAAGATTTCTTCAAAACAATGATTTTTTTAAAGTAAAAAAGATGGCCTGTCCTTAAGATACCTCAATTTTGCATATTTAAAGCTATTAACCACTACACCAAGAAATACGTAATTTTAATACTTCACCATTTTTTTTTTTGTTTCTAGCAGTATGTCAGCATTACCTAATAGCTCAAGAAGATGGCAGTACAAAGAAAAGCCTCGGCTTTTTGCTTGTTTGCTTGATCCTAGGCAGGATGAAAGAATGAACTAGATCATAATATGGGATATATGTGATCTGTGAACACCTTGGTGACAGTTAAGTGATACCTGTCATTCGTATTTTACTAAAGCAGAGAGAAACCCAGGGCCTTGCCCAAGGTCATACAAAAAAGCACGTAGCCCAGGCTGTGCGAGAACTAAGGACTAGACTGCACCGCCACAATTTGAGCGTGCTTATGAAACCAAAAAGCTAAATTCTTAAAATTAGTCATATGAGGAGTCAGGCTGTGGGAGGGAGGAAATTACAACACAGAGCTGATGATAGCAAAAAAACCCAGCAACTGGCCCCACCAGGATTCATCTACATGTTTTAATCATATTGGTTTTCCTCACTTATAAAACATAAAACTGTAGATCATCTATGATAGGACATTTAATTTCATACAAGCACAATTCCATTGATATGCAAATTAAACTGAAAGCACCTGGAAAAAACGCACGCAGATACCTGCAGTTCCAGTCAACATCAGTTAGCCACCTGGATCAATTCCCACAATTACGATGTGTTAAATACCTCTAAAAACCGTGCAAAATGTCTCCCTCCAATTTCCTAGGGAAATCAGGCTACAGACAGGCGAATAAAACAAGCAGCTTTTTCCCCTAGGGCTTCAATTAAGAAATCATACCCGAGAGAATAACCCACCCATCTCCTATACATTTTCTCCCCAGCTATGCTATTCAATTTCTTTAAACGTCATTTCCAAGCTTGGAAAACACACAGCGGGCACACGCCCTGCAGCCTGCAACGTTACGTAGTTCGACATTTTAGGGGCATCACTAGTTAAACATCGCGTTTTCCAAATCTTCTGCGAACTGGGACTTGGCCCTCGTATCATTTTAACTTCTGTCTTTAAACGCAGGCGAGGGGAATGGGTTTTGACGAGCAGAGTAGGCTCTGAAACCCTGAATAATCCTATTTCACTGCGGAGAGCTGTCGGCAGCAGCAGCAGCGATTTTAATCTTCTCTCCACCTAATTTCCTTTACATTTCACGTTCTTGGTTTGTTCCCACCCCCACCCCCTTTCCAGTGACATCAAATTCAAGGTGGAAAAAGGCAAACTGAATGCCCTCAAGTCAAAGCCTCCGGAGGGTCTCGGCTTCTGACCCGGCGACCCGCCCGCCGTGGGAAATGCGGAAAACACTGCAGGGCGGAGGTTTTTCCACCGCCCAACTCCCGCTCCGCGTCGCGGAGGGACGGTCCCGGCCCGCGGCCGCCTCGAATCCGAGCCCGGGGCCCGCCCGGACGGCCCAGGCCCAGCGCGGCCTGGCAAGCCGCGGCGTCGAGTTGGCTACAGGCGGGGCCGGAGAGGAGGTCTGAAGCGGCCAGAGGGCAGGGCCGGGCCGGGGTCGGGGTGGGGGGGCATCTGGGCGCTGCTCACCTGCTGGTACCGGTTGCCGCAGGCTGGCTCCACCGCCGCCAGAGCCGCCAACGCCAACGCCATGGCGCAGCCGGCTGCAGGGAAGGAGGGCGAGCGAGCGAGCTGAAGGGGCACGGGCGCTGCGGCCTGGGGGCGTCGGGAGGCCGACTGGGACGCGCCTCGGGTGGGTCTCGGTGGCCGCCGCCGCTAACAGGCCAGCCGCTCTCCTCGGGTAGTGAGCGCCGCCGCCGCCGCCGCCGCCGAGGCTCAGACGCGGCCCCTGGGGAGGAGGCGGGGACAACGACGACGACGCTGCGCCGCCGCCCCGCCCCCGACTCGCGCAGCCGGGCCGTGAGGCCCGGCCTCGCCCGGCGGTGCTGCTGCCTGCCGTGGGCTCCGCCCGTCGTTCCGCTCCCCGAGGCTGAGGCGTCGGAATTGGGTCCTTCCAAAACAGGTTGCAGGTCACCGCAGAGAGGGCGACGGTGGTGATGGGTGCCTGCTTCTAAGCACCAAGCTTTCCCTGCGTGCTACTTTGAACCCTCCTCACACACCCCAGACAGAGGCCACAGCCTCATTTTAGAGGTCGTTGGTGCCCAGGGAGATTGACAGTCTCTCACAGCAGCCATCTGACCCCTAGTATCTATCTGGGTGCAGTATCTCAGTTCTTATCCACTTCCTTCTTGTCTGCCATCCTCCATAGACTAGGGGTCAGTTCACTAGAGGGCAGAGGCTAAATCCGGTTCAATGACTATGGAAAGCATGTGAAATTCACCTTTCTGTGTCCATAAATTGTTTTATTTGGAACACAGCCGCTCCTGTTTGTTACTGTGGCCCGCAAATCCTAAATTACTTACCGTCTGGCCCTTTATAGAAGAAGTTTGCTGATTCTAAATCCTGGAAAACTTCGTGACCCCTGGGTGATCATAATAGCATCCACTATTTTTATGTACTCCTTTAGTGTTTTAACAGCCTCTGTAGACATAGACACGATGTTTTCTGAACCAAAGCTCTCTGAGGAGGTGTCATGAAAGGCAAAACTTCAAAGATGTAGACTTGTGAAGAGCTTTCCAGGGAAGAGGAACATATATGCAAAGATGGTGAGGAAAGTGAGAGGTTGCCTTGTGGAAGAACAGAAAGGAGGCAGCGGAAAGGCCATATAGGAGATACAATTATTGATGTTTCACACATGGGGGGAGTTATGTTTGAAGACATTAGATATTTTAGTCAAGAACACAGAACTGTTAAGGGGTAAAGTTGGGTTATAAACTCATCAAGTAGCTTTCTTAACCATTATCATACAAATTATACACTTTGTAAAGATGACACTATTTATCTTTGAAATATTTTGGTATCTCCCATAGCATCTAGCACAGTATAGTTATCGATCCTGGAACAGGCATTTGAGGTCTGCTGTTTCTATCATACCCAGCCATCTGGAATTGCTTCTACCCACACGGCCAACACAGAAAAACACTTGATCTCTGAAGCTTGTTGTTATTCCTATTTCTTGATTGCCTTTCCAAGTTGGCAGTCTAGAGTTGGCACTACTATCACTATTGTTTTATCTTCTAATATTCAAATTTAGGTAAATACATGTTTTAAACCACAACTATGTATTTTGAGCCTACCCTGAGGTCTCTGTATGTACGAGCCAGTCATAATCAACAAAAATTCTGTATATTTCTCTTCCTCACTTCCAATTCTGTGTGTGTGTGTGCACGTGTGTGTTTTGTGTGTGCTCAGTCGTGTCTGACTCTTGCTACTCCCATGGACTATAGCCCACAAGGCTTCTCTGTCCATGGGATTTCCCAGGCCAACAATACTGGAGTCGGTTGCCATTCCCTTCTCCAGTGGATCTTCCCAACCCAGGGATTAAACCTGTGTCTCTTGTGCCTTTTGCCAGTATCCAAACTCCAAGAAGTCAGTCCCTATTTCCAAGCACTGGTCCCACAAATTTTCACTGTGGGAGAGTAAACAGATCCAGCAAAATGCCAATATCAGTGTTTCCAAGTGGTCTGCTCCTTAGTCTGTCCCACAAATGTTCTTTTTTATCTAGAAAAACAACTTTCAAATGTAATGATGTACAGTGAATCAATCCAAACATAATCTTACCTTGTGGTCTTATATAAGGGGAAAAAAAGAGTCTAATTTGAAATTTTTAAAAAATCTCATCAATGGAAAGTAGAAATCCAGACTTCTTTGCCCAGATTTTCTAAATTTACACGTAAGAAGGAATAAAAAAAGAAGATGTCTGTGCTGAAACATATGGCCATTGGAGCAACAGCTGCCATCTTCATGCATGTCTGCAGCACTTTTGTGGCTTTTGTGGAAAAGAAGTTGCTGTCCTTCCCATCTATTCTTTCCTAAATTACTTTCTCCTTCAACAGCTATTAATATATACTCCCTGCATGTGGACATACATATTTATCATAAGATAAATACTGGGTTTTCTCACAGGAATATTTTCTCTCAAAAGAAAAAAAAAGTTGATATTCAGCTTCCAATCTCCCTTTCCTACTCTTTTTCTGATGTTCTGAACCAAGATGTTTTGTGTTAACCATTAAGACTTGTTTTTTTTTCCCTCTGAGTTCCCCCAAAGCCCTTTGTAAGTAAACTGGGAACTCCCTGGAGATCCAAGGGTTAGGACTGCATGCTCTCACTGCCGAGGACCCAGGTTTGATCTTTGGAACTAAACTCCCATAAAAGGAGCATGGTGTGGCGAAAAAAAAAAAAAAAGAAGCCTTTTGTAAGTAAACTGAGGTGATGTGTGTTGATTTAATGGCTGGGTGAGCTGGGGAATTGAGGAATTGAGTCACCGCTGTATAAGGTCTGCAGTTGGCAAGCAAACTGTACAGTGAAGGGAAAAACTCTGAATTTCTGACTCACCAATCCATGCCTGCTGCCAGCCAAGCAGACAGAAAAGATAATCCAAGGCTGTAAAAATTGCAGTCTTTGGCTTTATCTTGAGGTGTTGTCAAGAGAGTTTCCACACAGAAAGTTATTAATTTCATATTGCTGCACTTAGAAGCTTATTTCCCCACAGAATAGCAGTAATACTTTCCATGTGCAATACTTTTTATGTGAACTGCTGGTTCTGAATCATCCATCCTGAGAGAGAAGAGAAAGATTATGGACAAGTAAGCTCATGTCTGTTTACCCACCCCTACCCTAATTGGACAGGGAGGCCTGGCGTGCTGCGGTTCATGGGGTCACAGAGTCGGACACGACTGAGCGACTGAACTGAACCCCAGTTTGAACAAAAATCTCCACGATATAGTCTTCTGTCTTTCACTTGAGGCCTGTCCAAGGCAGTACTGAGCTCAATGAGTAACCAAGAAGGGTTTGTTAAATTTTAAACAAAGTCTCACTGGTCTAATATCTTATTTCAGGCCTTGAATATCTCCAGTTAATCTTTTCAGGGCTCCAGCTGAACAATGCATTGCCATTTCTACTGACTTACTATTTCTTTTAATTCTCACTACATCACTATGAGTTTCCTTAAGGGCAAACGTATTGTCTTGCTATTGCAAATAAAGAAATTATCCACTGATAATTACTACCGCTTGTGGAGCACCTCCTGGGTCTTGGACCTTTTCATACATCTCTGTAACCTTTATAGCTAAACCCTCAGCAAATGAAGAGATTCAAGAAATGTACATCACTTGCTCAGCTAAGGTGTTGTGGAACCAAAATGCAAACTCAGATCTGTCTGACAACTAAACTTGAGCACTGCTCTATGTGTGGAGGGAAATACAGGACATAGAAGAAACTTGGAGTCTTCACAATGAGATAGAGAAGATAGGAAACACATATTCAAGACATAGTTTAAATATAAAAGTCTCAAGTTAATTATAGTTGTGTTGGCCTATATTAAACAATGCCAAGTGTTAGGGAAGAGAAGTGTGTAATCAGGTGTGATAATAAGGTAAGGATTGAAGAGAAAGGTTTTTGAATGAGAATAAGGATTAGTCATAATGGAAAGAGGGAAAGGCATAGCAAGGCATGAATACGCTAAATACAAAAGCTTAAGAACAAGAGGACACAGAATAATAGTAATATGGGCTAATAAATATTTGGGGCTTTGTGACAAGCTTTCTGTCACAGCTACTCCACTTTGCCATTGTATCATGAACACAGTCATAGACAATACTAGACAAACTGGTATGGCTATGTTCCAATAAAGCTTTGTTGACGGACATTGAAATTTGATTTCTTATTATTTTCATGTGAAATACAAGATATTCATCTTTCGATATTTTTCAACTATTTAAAAATGTAAAACCTATTCTTAATGCAGGTCATACAGAAGCAAGTGGTGGACTAGATTTAACAATCAGGCAGTGGTCCAATCCCTAGCTTCAGAGTAGAACAAAAAAAAGTTTCTGTGCTAAGAACTTGAGTAGGAAGTTTAAATCGCAGAGTAATGCAGAAGACCTAATGGGGAAGAAAGGGAAAGAGTGAAGAGGATGGGAATTTATAAAAGCTTTTAAAAAGTAAATGGCATATGCAAAAAAGTAAGTCAGAGGAAAAGGGTTAGTCAAGTAGGAATCTAACAGGAGATATACTCCCGATTCCTTAGTTTACCTTCTGGTCACTGGAATGCATCTGATTGATTCATTCAGCAAATATTGCTGCTGCTGCTGCTGCGTCACTTCAGTCGTGTCCGACTCTGTCTGTGCGACCCCAGAGACAGCAGCCCACCAGGCTCCCCCATCCCTGGGATTCTCCAGGCAAGAACACTGGAGTGGGTTGCCATTTCCATCTCCAGTGCATGACAGTGAAAAGTGAAAGTGAAGTTGCTCAGTCGTGTCCGACTCAGCGACCCCACGGACTGCAGCCCACCAGGCTCCTCTAAGCTCTAATATGGGCAAGTACTGAGGCTTTCTGCCTAGAACTTATAAAAGAATAGTTTTTCATTTATTCTCTAAAATGATATTAGGAAACGCTGTTGCTGATGCTAAGTCGCTTCAGTTATGTCCGATTCTGTGCAGCCCTATAGATAGCAGCCCACTAGACTCCTCTGTCTGTGGGATTCTTCAGATAAGAATACCTAAGTAGGTTGCCATTTCCTTCTCCAATACATGAAAATGAAAACTGAAAGTGAAGTTGCTGAGTCATGTCCGACTCTTAGCGACCCCATGGACCGTAGCCTACCAGGCTCCTCCATCCATGGAATTCTCCAGGTAAGAATACTGGCATGGGTTGCCATTTCCTTTTCCATAAGAAATGCTAAGAGTGGTTATTTACTTATTTTAGTTAACAGCTAATAAGTTTTGGTATGTTATGGCTTTATTTTCATTCATCTCTAAGGATTTTCTAATTTCTCTTGTGATTTCTTGGACTCCTTGGTTACTTAGAAATGTGTGGTTTAATTCCTTATAATTGTGCATTTCCCAAATTTCTTTCTATTATTGATTGCTGATTTCACTCCACTGTAGTTGAAGAACATACTTTGCCTTATTTCGATCTTTTTAAATGTATTGAGATTTGCTTAATGCTGTAGCATATGGTCTATCCTGGAGAATGTTCCATGTTTATTTGAATGTGTATTCTGCTGGTGGTGGGTGGAGCGTTCTACCGATATCTATTAGGTCTAGTTGGCTTACAGTTAATTCAGACCCTCTATTTTCATGTTAATCTTCTGCCTAGTTGTTCTAGCTATTATTAGAAGTGAATTACTGAAGTTTTCAAATATTACTGCTGAATTGTCTAGCTCTTTTTTCAGTTGTGTCAGTTTTGCTTCAGATATTTTAGTGCCTTGTTGTTAGGACATAAATATTTACAGTATTCACTTATTTTTTACACTGTCTTGATCTAAAAGGGATTTAAATGGTTATGGCATAGCAAGAAATCATAGATTAGAGTAGATGAGAAAGAAAAAGCAAGACAAGAGTAGCAGCATGAAACAGAGTTTGCCTTCTTGTTCACTGTTGTCTCTGAACAGAGCCTGATGCACAGTAGGCCCTTGTAGGGGCCTAACATCAAGAATGAGAATGACCCGAAAATGAAGTAATACACCTTTTACAGGTGAACCGTTAATTTGGCATCCAATTACACTGAAGATTTCATTGGTTATACAATTGATAGCAAACTTGAGCTAAATAAAACAAAAGAAAGATACTGAAACCAATGGAAAAATTCTCCCAAGAGCCTTCACTAATATTTAATTACAAAGATGCTAAACTGATCTACCCCTCTGTCCTGAACAGAATATATGCTTTAAGTTTTGGGAATCCTCCCTGCTATGAATGATGCTATAGCTGGTCCATATATTTACTGTCATACTTGACTGTGCAAATTGTGCACTGCCCTACTTCAGGAATGGCCATCCCTTTGTATTCTATGCAATTGACACCCCCACCCTTCATTTGGGCAATATACAATCTGTGCAACCGTAGGAGGTGACCCCACAAAATCTTTGAGTGATCCCTCCCCTGACAAATGGCTCACAATTTATTTAGGGGCATTGAGGGTGGCAAAGGAATGAGGAACAGCAAAGCGTCCACAAGGAAATCAAGTGACTGATCTTCATCTTTGGACACAATGTACCAACCAATTGCATGAACTAGTTCCTTGAAAAAAAGAACAAGGTGATTAGGGAAATGCTTAAATCTCTAACCCTCAGGCTGATTGGAAGGGTAAGAAAAGGGCTTCTCACATTTCCCAGGCTAGTAGTTTCCTTACTGTGTTTAGGGAGTATCATAAGAAACACCATTACACAAGGGAAATACTAAAGCTCATATTTATGCCTGTGGTGTGTCAGGGGAGAATCAGTGTGTGCTAATTATTAAAAAGAAGCGACCTGCGAGGCCGGGGGGGCCCTCTGGAAGACACTGATGCTGGTTTAAACTTACCAGCAACTTGTAGGCCTGCATGCTGGTTCCTACAGGTCTTGAGGAAACTTCCCAGGTGACTTAGAGCAGGCCTCAGGGAAAGTACAAGAGAGAATCTCTAGTTCTAAATTAGATTACATACAGACCTGGGAATAATACCTTGGTTTTTTAAGCAGTGTTGACATCCTGGCCCAATTATTCAGGAACTCCTCTCTAGCATTCCTGTGTGGGTCTTGCCCACACCACCACATCTTCAGTAACAAAA